>WWET01010747.1:0-17208 GCA_011038615.1 Limnodynastes dumerilii
TCCACCATAGAAATAAAGAAATCATGCCCGATACATAGTACTAAATATGTAATGACCCATAGAAATACAGAAATCATGCCCGGTACATAGTACTAAATATGTATTGCCTCATAGAAATAAATAAGACATGCCCCGATACATCTAAATACAAAAGCCAACCCCCCCCCTTTATTTTATATAACTTAATATGTCCCTCTAACCATTCATAATATTTTAAATGTACCCCTTCAGTATAATTTAATAGATAATGTTCCGGTGCTCCGAAAGGTATGTGCAAAAACTATTATACCCTAACCCTCCCTTCCCTGCAGCCTGACCCTAATACTCCCTTCTGTAACCCCTAACCCTAAGACCACCCCCTCCCCGCAGCCTCATCCTAACCCCTGCTTCCTAACACTAAAAATCCCCAGAGAGCTGTCAGCTACAGGTGTGTCGGGTCCTCTGCGGAAATGAATGGGTGAGTATGCCTTTTAGCACACTCACCCATTTATAAAAAAAAAATTCTAAAAAGGCCCCCTATTCGATATAGAGACAGCCAGAAAGTAACTTTCAACTGTCTCTATTTCGGAAAGGAGACCATCGTTGCGGGGACTGCATCCGTATAAATATGGGCCCTGCAATGAGATGAGTCATTCGCCGGAGGGACCAGGAAGATGCAGTTACACTAAATTGACTTTAGGAAATCTGGCCCCTAGACTGTATATTAGAATGTTATATGAATTGAATATAACCTCCTTTCTGTGATTAATTATTACTTAGACTACACCTTGAGATGATGTAAATATTGTGAGAGTGTCACACCTCTTTGCTGGCTGTTCAGTTTCATGTTGGTTGATACCTGCATCTTGTGATTTTGGCACACTGGTCTGTTCTCACCTCACACATGCTTGAAATGGAAAATTGCAGAAATTACAAGTAAAATAGGCACAAAAAACACAAAAAAAACTTGATCAGTCCCAACAATTTATGCCACTGAAACATATTTTCAATTAAATGCTATATTGCCTGGGTGCAAGACACCTCGGATGCAGTTTAATGGGTAGAATTTAGCCCACTTTATGCCAATTCATATCTATACAGGGAAATAAATACCCCCCTACCTTTCAACTCTTATGTTGTTTTGTGCAGTCATTTAGAGCAATAGTTTAAACAAAAGTAGCATAAGCTTCATAATAAGAGAGAAATATTTCTGCTATATAACATTTTTCTATGAACTGAAAAATAGTTTATAAATTCTAATTTTTTTTTATCTCTAACAACTTAAATCTACGCGATTTTTTCACATTTTTTAACGTTTATACTGATATATTTTGTCGCAGTTCAAAACCAGAAATATTTCCTTCTTTCTGCCATTAGAATTTCCTGTAATTCCTGTTTAGGCTGACTGCACCCCAATTAAATTGTATAATGTGAGAGTAAAACATAAAACGTGTCCTAAATACAATGACATCAAAATCAGACTTGAGCTTCTCGTTCTACAGCTATATTTAAATTTTTTTGAATCATCATCAGACATTAGCTCTTATGTAACTTTTTTTTAGTATTGCAACAATTGTGAGTTCTTACAGTCAATGAGTAGTGTATATACAGTAAAATGACAAACACTGGTCAAACTGAGTAAAAGGGATGAGATTACAAATGAAGATATAAACAAACATTTATTTTTCTAGTTGAAAATGATACATTGAAAACACTCATTTATTCACTTATTTGGTAATATATTTTATAATATACCATCACATAGGTGCTAACATTAATACAATGTAAATAACCAGTAGAATAACATAGGGCTGTATTCAGAGATCCGTTTTCCCGGCCAGTTCCGTGCGTATTTTTAGGTATGTTTCGACTGCGCATGCGTAGTAACTTTATTTACGCAATTGATGTTGATGATACGTGTGGAAGTGCCTTACGGATGGAACTGTGAATCGCACGTGGATACATACGTCCGGATATGCGACGGAAAAATACGCACTGAGGATTTACATAAAAATGGGCGGGGGGAGGCATTTAAATGAAGGAAAGTGGGTGTGATTATCAAGATACACACAGACGGAGGACATATACGCACGGAACTCCACACGGAAAGTTACAACTGGTCTATGGAGGAGTAAATCTCAGAGAGCACGGATTAGCAAGGGGAGTGACTGGGGTTTTGGTGGGTGTTCCTTGCTCCGTCCGTGCGTATATTTGCGGACCGATCGGGACTGAATACGGCCCATAATCATTAGAACCTAATGTAATATATTTACAAAATAACAATAAAAAATGTATTGCTCCCAATTAGAGAGAGAATTTGTCCCAGAGGTGCTAGCCTTCTGCCTCAAATGCAAACAAGCAAAAAGTAGTTTCTACCATATCTACCATATGCAGAAAGATTGCACAATTCTAGAATACAGTTCTTAATTAATGAATATTAATAAATATTAAAAATAATTCTTTGCACTATGAATTTTCAAAGGCCTTTTAGCTCTGTTGTGGGACAGTTTTACTGCATGATAGTTTGACCCCTCTTATTAATTATTATTACCTATATGACAGTGATTGTCACTATAACAAAGGACAGGCCCCGCAATCAGGGGGGGACAGCCGGGACTGCTGTCCCGGGCCCACAGCTGATGGGGCCCAGCCATCATTACAGTGCCAATGTGCAGGGAAGAATTTCCCTGCGGACCAACCAGATGGTAACGCAGGTCTGCGGGGCCTCGCCCATGATGTCACCGATGATGTCACATAAGGGGCACGGCCCCACTGGTGTGTACTGGGCCCCATGAAGGCAGCCCTAGCAAAGGAACTAATCTTGAACCAGTGGACCTCACCTGACCCCACCTTTATGGGAACAGTTTAGAGTCTCCTCTTATGGACCTTATATACTGGCCTGCCAGACACTGAAAAGGGTATGGAGAGAGATCATAAAAGGTGGGGTCCTATATTTCACAAATAGATGTTCCCATACTGACTTACATCTTTAAAGTTTTTAAAAATACTGTTTGGTACTTACATAGGCAGTTAGGACCGGATCCAGATCCCTGCAGGCTTTCCATACGACAAAGAGAGGGGAGTGCAGGTCCCCTGTCACTTCCCTCTCTTGTGCGGGCTTTATGGTCGCTTATGCTGCCATAAGTCTGCCTTAAGTTCATTGTGCGGATCAGCGGATCGTACCACCTCTGAGCCCTCTCCCACACTGTACGATTACCATGCTTCCCCCCACCTACTTTTGCTCGTAAGCCTAGCATGCACCCTCCAGTCAAATCAGGCCACTTACGCACTTTGCGTGCATAAGTAACCTGACATTATCAGGTCTTGATCCGGCCCTTTGAGAGTACTACAACTTTGACAATGGATTGAGACTTTCGATTCACACTCCTTTACTCCAAATATTTCACCATTTACACACACACACACACACACACACCTTCCCCGCTTTTTATATTCCCTGTTCATTAATACACTTTAATATAGCTTGTTAGCTAATATATTTAAATACTTTCTTAACCCTTATATAGCCTTCTTTATACTCACACTTAAATTTAGCATAGGCTTCAGTAAAGAATAATACAGTCTTTAACATACAACAGGCAGTTTAGTTTCTAAGTAATACTGTTTTATATCTGCGTTGATATGAATATTTTGCACACCTCAAACTGGTTCCAAATGTATATTACCTTGTTGCTTTAACGACTGCAATAGTGATTTCATTATTTATTATATTTCAAAGCAGTAGATGGATTAGCAATGCAACAATCATCTGTAGCTGTGATATGCATGTAGCACCCCCTCTCTGTATTTCCTCTTTAAAAATCTAGAAGGTAAATTTGTAATATCAATAAAAACAGCATATGTGTGTCACACAATCTCTGATGCAGTGCCTCCACCCAACGGTCTTTGTGCTGGATGTGATTAAAATAACCCAAAGCCACCTGGGAAACTCCTTGTACCCACACAAGAGCTTTCACAATACTTTATATACACATCCACACTTCAATGCTTTGTAAAATATTATGCAAATATATTTAAGTAATTACATTTAATATCAATGATTTAACAACTGTTTATTGAAACAAAATAAAATATTTCTTTAAAAAAGTATACTATACTATACTTGAATCAAAATGCCATAAGCCTGCATTAACTCTCTCGTGCGGAACAACGCAAAATTTTCTATTTAACGGTTCTGCATGAAGGTACATTTTACACTCATAAATTCAGCTCAGCTTCGCTTTGAAAGTGGCGAGCTCTGAATTGGTCAGAATGTGCACCAATTGAGTTGACCATGTGTAGTGTGAAAATCACAACATTTCCAACTGATATGGTAAAATTACTAAGCTTTGGGTTTGGAAAAGTGGAGATGTTGCCTGTAGCCACCAATTAGATTCTAGCTTTCACTTTTTAAATAAAAGCGAATGTCAGCTAAAATCTGATTGGTTGCTATGGGCAGCATCTCCACTTTTCCAAACCCACAGCTTAGTAAATCTGGCCCCAGGCATTACAGTATTGAAAAGCATGGGGATGAACTTGAGGCTGTGATTTGCATATACTCATGGCCTCAAGCCTATTGCGGGAGATTCGTCTGCTCTCCCGGAATACCGGGACAAAAGCCTAAATTTCAGGAGATCAACCATGATCTATACCACTCCTCTTGGACAGCTAATAAAGTCATTTGGCTTTTAATATCAGCTCTATATGGATTATACACAAACTCTACCTTGTACTCTCACTATTTGTGCACACATAATTGAATGTCTTACTGCTATTTCAATCTGGATGTCCTCCCGATGTCTCAAACTTAAACTTTCAAAAACAGAAATAATAATATTTCCCCCTATCTATAAAAGCTACACACCTGGGGCCTGATCCAGAACTACGGCCGCCGCCATAGTTATGGCGGCCGTATGCGTAAGATCGGCAGTTTTGCCAATCTGCACATGCGTCAGGCAGATGTTGCCCGGCGTAGCTAGGGAAACCCGTTCCTTGCCTAACTGTTGCGTAGTTACGGCAAGGAACGCCCCCTCAACCGTAACTATGCAACAGTTAGGCAAAGAAAGGCGGTGGGAGGTAAGGTAATGAGGGCGGGAGGACGGGTTTGGCCACTTACACTCCTGTGGCCGGCATAATTACACACTGTTGCGACGGCTAAAGTTAGGGTTGCCTTCAGCCGGCGTAACAGTGTGTAATTACGTTGGACATAGGGGGACTGTCAGGGGAGTGAATGCTGATACGTTGTGCTTTAGTACACACAGTGCATCGGCGTAGTTCTGGATCAGGCCCTTGGTCACTCTGGTTATTGTTGACAAATTGTAACGTGCTACATAATCTGATGGCACTTTATAAAAATCTGTTTATAAATAAAGCAACAAAGAATAGACATTGGGCTGGATCCAGACCTTGTTAAGTGCATGAACTTAGTTACACCTGGGCTAAAGTCATGTTGATTTCAGGGAGAGCCAAGTTAACTGTATTCTTTGCATGCAGGGATATATCTTTGAATTGCTTACTGCACACAGATACTGACCAGCTTTACTATCACACTGTTATTTACACTTGGGATAGGAAACATCACCTCTCAACTCTAATACTGTTTCCAACAGATGAAATGTGATTCCCCTGCAATCAACATGGTTTAGCCCAGGTGTAACTAAGTTCATGCACTTAACAAGGTCTGGATCCAGCCCATTGTCCCACTGACCATGTTCACACTGCCACCCCGGTAATATCCTGGGATTTTCGATTCATGTTATTGCCGAGGCTCACATCAGCCCAGATCCTCAGGGCCCGTTCACACTGAACACGGGTCTGCCCTGGAATTAGTGTGAGTCATCACAAGCAAATCTGTGATTGGCTGACAAAAGATGAAGTCATTTAAAGGGGAAGTTTTGTTTTTTTTGCACACAAAGATGAGGTCAAAGTGGATGGTGATGCTCAGTGTATTGCTTTCAAGATAGCAGATGAGTATGTAGCCTGGAGTTTGTCTTGTATTGTGCTATTTTGCTGTTTTATACAGCAAATGAGAGCTTGGTGCAGCTGCTAACACTGTGCTGCCTTGCACAGTGTGATTTCAAGAAGAGAAAGGTGCAATTTATGAATGAGAGGAAGAATAGGCTATGCCCTTATTTGTGCAGCTACAGGAGAGCTTTCATAAAGTCCAGCATTTCCTCCATTTTGAGATTCACCAAAAAATGTGGGCCAGAGACTGCAGTCACGGAGACGCTTTCTGCGCTACTGTTGAAGCTTTTGATGACAAGCAGTAGATGGCACACTTTCGCATGTCACATGGTACATTTCAATATGTGATGGACCTTATCACCCCAACACTTACTAAACAGACCACAAACAGCAGAAAACCCATTCCAGCAAGTAGGAGACTAGCGATTGTGATCTGGTGGTATGCTACCCCTGGCAAATACCGTACAATCGCATTCGTGGAGTGGGGAGATCCGCGGTTTGCACTCTAGTGCATGAAGTTACAAAGGCATTGCTAAAAGCCCTTTACCATCGCTTCATCTCCTTGCCTATTTGACAGCGACTAGATGACACCATCACTGGTTTTCTGCAACATGGATATCCGCATGCTGAAGCCATAGATGGGACACATATCTCTATCATTGCCCCCACAGACAACCATGCAGATTACTATAACCGCAATGGCTGGGATTCTATCATACTACAGGCTGTAGTTGACTACAACTATTGGTAAGCATCGGTTGTTATTTTACATTATTTACGTTATTTTTACATGTGAGGGTGAGCTTCCCATTACCTGTACAGAAGTCATTCGCACCATCATATCCGTCAACCTATCATCTTTAATAGAATAATGAAAATAATCATTAAAAACTAAAGTTTGTTTGACATATTTACTCATATGTACCAACATAAATAAAAAAGTGCGTTGATTTCAAAAGTTATGTACATTGTGTCATACAAAAGATAGTGGTCATATAAAAGTTGTTTTTACAAACATATGGCAATGACACAACATAAAATAAAATTAAAATAGTTTTGATAACATAACAGGTAAATTGCTAAATACAAATGCCTACACAGGTAAACATAACTGAACAGTAATTATAACTGTTAATAATTTTGTTGAGCAACCGGGTACTCAGGGTTATGTTGAGCAGCCAGATACTCAGGGTTATGTTGAGTAGCCGGGTACTCAGGGTTATGTGGAGCAGCCGGGTACTCAGGGTTATGTAGAGCACCCAGGTACTCAGGGTTATGTGGAGCAGCTGGGTACTCAGGGTTATGTTGAACAGCCGGGTACTCAGGGTTATGTTGAGCAGCCGGGTACTCAGGGTTATGTTGAGCAGCCGGGTACTCAGGGTTATGTGGAGCAGCCGGATACTCAGCGTTATGTGGAGCAGCCGGATACTTAGGGTTATGTGGAGCAGCCAGGTACTCCGGGTTGTGTGGAGCAGGTGGGTACTCTGGGTAATTAGTTTGCATTTGCTGAGGATAACATTGAGGTCTTACAGAAGGGCTTCCTGTTATTTGTGGGAAGACATTTTGACCTCTATTAAACAAGGGGTAATTAGCCTCTCGGTGGGATGGAATGTGAGGTTGGGGTTGTGGGTGTACTTGCACTCTTGACAACAGGTGATCAAGGAAAACCATTTGGCATTCTCTATTTTCCCTGCTCATGCATACCCGTTATTTGCGTAATAAAAGAATTCTGGAGCTCTTGCTCATGCTCAAAGAAGCGCTATAGATGTGCATCTTTTTGCGCCTCCATTTCCTTTAGCTGTTCAACCATTACTTTGGTCATGACTTTTGTAGCTTGTTCTATCCTGGACTGCTTCTTATTCCTTTCAGGAGCATTGTAGACTAGATAGGGGGAAAAAACTAATACATTAGCATAGGGCAATGGGATTAGCCAGGCCACAGTTCCCAAACACAATGTTAAACAGGTCATAAAATGGCCATTCCATATGGGCAGCACCACTCCTTATGCAGTTGTAGTCATGCACTTTTGAGTAATGTTTTCTAAGGGCCTTCAACTAGTTTACTACTGTAAGTACCTATAAAACACATGGAAGTTGGGGTAAAAAAAAAAAGCAGTGTTGTAAGCTGATATGTGCTTGAGGCCTCATCCCTCCTGCACACTTGCTGCAGGCTGCAACAGATGTGTTGATGTTTTTAAATGTGTATTTAAAGTTTACCGTTTCACTGTTTACCTTTGTTTGTTTTTTTAACACTGTGATGTATTTTATTACAATTATGTACAATAATTTACATGTTGGTGTGTCTATGTTGGTGTGTATAAAAATAATAAAGTTATACTTACTGTTTGAACATAACGTCCGTGTCTCAGTCTGTGTCTCTGGTTCAGCCGCTAATGACGATGGCGTTGCAGGTAAAGGTTGCGACTCCGGCTCTTCCTCCACTGACGCGTTCATGCTATCGTCTGACACAGCAGAAGATTCTATGTCCCACGGTTCTGTCTCTGCCGGTGAATCCTCAATCAGCAGTGGTGAAGGCACACTAGATTGACTGCTTTCAGATGGTACACTGTACGCAGAGGCACTGCTTGACAAGGATAGGGCAATGGGATTGGCCAGGGAAGAGTTCCCAAACACAATATTGCACTGGTCATAAAATGGCCAGTGCATGCGGCCAGCACCGCTTTTTCGGCAGTTGTGTTCATGCACTTTAGAATATTGTTTCCTAAATGATAATATTTCCTAAATTATTGTATCCTCTCCAAATGTTACCAATATTGTTAACACCGAAAGATGATAAGCTATTAAATAACGTATTTCGTAAATTCATGTGGGGTGGTAAAAGAGCCCGCATAGCCCTTAACAAATTGCAACAAATTATGGTGAATGAGGGGATCAATTTTCGTAATCTAAAAATTATGCTAGTCATCTATGCATCATTAAGGACTGGATACATAATAAGGAATATTATTCAAATACTCCCCTAGAACAATCTTTTATTCCAGAAATGTCACTGATAGCGTTTCTACATACTAGAAGGTCCTTGCTCGCCCAAGAGGTGCAGGATAACCTTTTGCTTATGACCTCCTGGGTAACGTGCAAATGTATTAGAAAATTAAAAGGTCTAAATGGTAAATTTTCCCTTATATAACCCAGAATTTCAGCAAGGCAAAGCGGGTTTCCCATTTACCAGATTTGACAAAAAAAACTTGTCATGTTTTAAACATGCCTACTAAATATCTAATGACCACTACTCAAATTTGCGTAAAATACTAATTACCAAGTACGCATAATTTTGCATTGCACCAGGCATTACATTATGCTTTACACGTAATTCGAGGACTCAAAGATTCTGACTGGCACAATGAACTAGACCGTATGTTAACCCAAACGCCAGGGCGTAGAGGGGCCGTATCTTCCCATTATAAATATCTTAGAGACACCCTTAACTATGACTTAATGCAGCAAGGTATCCAGCATTGGACCACTATCCTAATTTAACTGTAGAGGATCTTTTTGAGACTCTGAGGTTTTCTATTAACGCTCTGAAACCAAGCACATACAGAGAAATGCCTCTTAACATCTTTCATAAGGGATATCTTTCCCCACATAGACGCTTTCTAATGGGTCTCTCTGATTCCTCTAACTGTCTTACTGTAGGTGTCCCAACCCAACAGCAACATTATACCACTGCCTATTGGAGTGTCCCCAAATCAGAAGATTTTGGAAATGGGTACATGCATACACTAGACATCAATAATACATCAATAGTAAATTGAGATCCTACTCATACCTGAATGGGCGATTTTAGGAGCATTAGGCAGTAACACTAAACTCCCTAAACAAGCAAAGTACATGGTGACTGCCATCTCAGCGGTAGCTAGAAAATGCATATTCCAAAAATGGATCCAGTCAGATTCCCCCACAATGTCACTTTTTCGTGACAAACTAGATTATTTATTCCGCATGGAATGGTTGGAGACTACACTTGCTAAAGAGAAAAAAGCTGAATGTTTTTTTCAAACCTGGGCACAGTATATCGACACGTTGTCCTCTAGCCGCCGATTACGAATTCATAAGTGCTTTTTTAATACGAAGTGGTATGAGACATTATTCCTATTAGGAGACCTACCAATCCGATTGGATCCAGATATGGTGCTTTCACCATGACACTTCTGCTGAGCCCCTTGCCCAAGGGTCACCTATTAATATTACTTCTTATACTCTACTCAGTACCCTGTGTTAAAAATTGTTTAAATGATATCCTCTTGGATAAGTTGTGTTTTTGTGACTAGAAGAACAAGAAGAATTTAACGTAGCTGATGCTATTATTACCGAGCTTGACATCTTAGCAATAAAGTTATGTACTTCTTTTTGGCTTATTTACTACTTACATGTTGTAATGCATATGATTCTCGCTATTTCATACATTAAGTTATAAGCCTAGATAACTCTAAATTTGCATATGTCTATGTTCAAATGTATCTTTATGATGTTGCTCCAATAAAACAAGTAAAAAAAAAACAAAAAACGAATATTGTTTCCTCCTACTCCTCCCTGGCAGCACTAAGGATGGGTAAATCCCGTCTGCTGTGTAGTGCCAGGACAGGAAATAAGAAGACCCCGGAGTAGTATATAAGGACTGCCTCTTCCTCCTTCCGGGGTCTTTTTATTTCCTGTTAACTGTGTGCCAGGGAGGAGTGTAGTGCTATTACCTACCTTATTAAGGGTCTCCGGTCCGTCCTTGCGGGGATGGCGGGAGCAGGGGGTGCGTGCCGGCCCCCTTATGCATTTCCAGCATGCTCCGTTACCGCAGCTCTTCAGTGGGTGGCCAGAAGCCTCTGCCAAGCGCCTCTATGTCCCGCGCAGCAGTCTTTTGATTATATCACTTCCGGCGGAAGTGACTAGCGTCAGGGGGATGGCGGGGATAGGAAGTCCATGGGCTCCACCATCTTGCCGTAGCCCGATGCTAACTGTGTGCTGGACGCCGCAGCACAGCCTCTGCCTACTTAAGGCAGGCTGTTGCTTTTCAAAAACTGTTGGTGAGAGCCTTCAGAAGGGATTACCATGTCTGAAGACAAATGGCAACTGACCAGGAGGTCAGGGTGAGTGTTAGAATATTTCTTATATTAGTTTGTTATTTCGTTAGATTGTTTCTTCAGTTAGTAAGTATTGTGCTTTAGGCAGTTAGAGCGTTGGTATAGCTAGTTAGGTTTATTCTGCTTGTTATTGAAACTATAGTGTTAGTCTCTTGTGTATAATAGGTCTGAAGCCAGTAAAGGGAAGAGAGAGACTGATTCTTCTAAAAAGGCTAAATCTAAAACAGCTGTCACTATGAAATGTATGTCATGTGATGTATACCTGCCTGAGGATTATGCTGCAGAGTCCTGCACTGATTGCCTGTCCAGACAGGAACAGCAACCATCCCCTCAAATGGCAGAATTCATAGATATGTTGAAAACCACTTTATCAGATGCCTTTATTACAAAGGATGACTTACAAAAAATGTTGCTTAAATGGCCTCGTCTAAACAGTAAGAGGGGTCAGTGGAGGAGGGGAGATACTTCTCAGGTGAATCACTGGCATCTGACAAGGAATCTGTATTACATCAGGAGGAATGTTCTCTCAACCCAGACCTAGTAGAGAGTTTACTTAAATTGATCTATAAAGCCTTGAATGTTCAGGACCCCAAGGAAGATTCTTTCTTGCAGGATCTGATCTTTCAGGAAACTAAATTTATGAAAAACAAAATGCCGCACTCAAAATATTTAAATTCCTCAGTGTTACAAAGACATATTATTGATAAATAAAACAGGGGGGTAACAGGGGGATGGAATGCTGGGTAAAGTAAATTATAAAGAAGTATATTCAAATTTAGATATCCAGTGCATTCCACCCACTGGTGCTACCTTCTCCTCTTATATACAGATTAGAGACCAAGAGAGACAAAGACGAAGATTTGAAGGTACACTAGCACTCCAATATTACAATGGAAATTAATTATAAAAAATATTAATTTTATTGATTGAGATTAAAAATTAAGATTTTTCCATTGTTGATTGTATTTATTCACTTTGTAATGGACTGAGGATCATAAACACAACGGAAGCATATGCCAGTGAAATATAAAACCACATGTAATTAGTGAGACACAAAACAAATAAGTGAAAATAAAAACAAGTGGGGGTAATGTCTGAGGTAAGTACCAATTATGAAGTAACGGGGTAACCAATAAAGGTACCAACCATATCAAAAGTCATGAGCTGTCTTAAGATGGTACATATGATAAGAAAATGCTCACATATCACAATATCAACAACTCAGTTAGTGAATCCGCATATTTAATAGTTAATTATATAGATTAGTTGGTAAATTGTATACAGGATTTGAGAATACTATTAGTAGGTGCTAGTTGAGATAATATAAATGGTGGTTAGCGTCTCGAAAGCACACTAATTGGCAGGATAACAGGTTCAATATCAATTATGTGGAGCAAATATACCCCTCATTGCAAAATAAGCAGGAAAAGAACTCCATACAGACAAGTAGGTAAGTATGCCTTAAGTATATAAAGAAACAGCAGCGCGCTGTCACTTTAAAAAATTCATATATTTTTTAAGTGTGCCAAACAGCCTGCACCATATGCAGGGGAAAAATAAAGTATAGATGAAAATGAATGCCCTCTATAGCAGCAACTGGAGCAGTGAATTAAGAAGGCAAATGTGCCAAATATAACAGCACATATTAAGCAGCTAAATAAATTAAATAAGTATTGCTAGCGATGTAAATAGCGGACAATAGCTCAGACAGCCCCCATGTGAACGCCAACGCGCGTTTCACTCTGAAAGCGAGCTTTCTCAAGGCTGTTGTGTTTATGATTATCCTTAGTTCATTACAAAGTAAATAAAATATAATCAACAATTGAAACAAGTTCAAATCTCAATTTTTTATTATAATCAATAAAACTTATATCTTTGATATTTAATTTCCATTGTAATTTTGGAGTGTTAGTGCACCCTCAAATCCTCATCTTTTTCTCTTTTGGTCTTTAAACTATAACAATATACACCTATACTCACTGATGTGCTGATTCAAAGTTAAGCATACACCTGCTGAAGTGAAATATTTAGCAATTATGGTTGCTGTGAATGCCCAGAACAATGGGGTAGATCCAGAACTCCGTTTGTAATCCGTTTCCTAGCGTAGCGTATTTACGCGAGTGTACCTTCTAAGCACCCCCCTAGGCACGCCCCTTGCATGTACGTACTTTGGCCGCTTTACACTTTCCAAACCCTACCTTACTTTTGGCAGCGTAACCGTAAATGCAATCCCCGCCTACACTGCGTAATTGCATCGTACTTACGGCTATCGTAATATAGGCACGCACTCTTGAACGTTTTTACACTACTGTTACGTGAAAGGACCCTTACAATCAGTCTACAAAAGTTTGTCAGAATATGCAGTTTCTACCTATCAATTAATGATCAACCAGAAGATAACAGCCAGATAACCAATGTTTTTAAAAAACCATCCACTTTTTTCCCTCGTTTTAAAAGAGGTAATTTCATAGAAACGTTTGAAAAAATGGTTATTGAGGACCTCAAATGTATTAAAATCAAGAATAAATCCTATAAAAAATATCAATCTAAGAGAAATAATTTAACCAAAGCTGAAATTACCGCTCTTAGAGAATTGAAGAATAACAAGAATATTATAATTAAACCAACCGATAAGGGTGGGGGTATTGTTATTCTTAATAAAACTGATTACAAACTAGAAATTGAGAGACAATTAAAAGATACAGAAACGTACAAAAAAATAACAGGAGATCCCACTGTAAGACTCACCAAGAAGTTGGATCAATTACTGGGGAAGTATGTGGAAAAGGGAGTGATTAGTACTATTAAAAAGGATTTTATATTGGTCACGGAACCCACAATTCCTGTCATATATACACTACCCAAGGTTCATAAAAACATGACACAACCTCCAGGAAGACCAATTGTAGTCGGCACAAATTCCTTAACAGCCAATCTTTCGTTTTACATTGATAAACATTTGCAACCCCTTATGGCTAACATTAAGTCATTCTTAAAAGATACCACAAGTATTGTTAATGTAATTAAGGATGTAATATGGGAAGAAGGATATAAACTGGTCATATCCGACGTTTCCTCCTTATACACCATTATAGCTCATGCTGATGGCATTGAAGCTATAAGGAAGTATTTAACTCATTCCACCATCAGTGAAGAAAAAAAGTTGTTTCTAATAGAAAGTATTAATTTTATCTTGACCAATAATTATGTTTTTATGTTCAGCAGAGAGGGACCGCCATGGGCACCAGGTTTGCCCCCTGCTATGCTAATATCTTCCTGGCTAATTGGGAAGACCAAGTTCTATCTTCAGCAGGGACAAACCTGCTGCTCTGGAAGAGATATATCGATGATGTCTTTTTTATCTGGGGAGGTTCTGACAGTGAACTCCAGACATTTTGTGAGACTCTCAACACAAACCAATTTGGTATTGTATTAACTTTCGATATAAGTACTACCAAAGTTAATTTTTTAGATTTGGAAATTTATGCTGAAAATGGTACCCTGTACACTCAGAATTATGTGAAGGTAACAGATACCAACTCCCACATTCCGGTCACCAGCAATCACCATAATAATTGGCTCAAAAACATCCCTAAGGGACAATTCCTTAGGATAAAGAGGAATTGCACGAAAGATGAAGTTGGCATTAGTCACATGAATAAAAAGAGAGACCAGTTTATACAAAAAGGATATAGTAAAGATTCATTGGATACGATTATTGAAGAAGTGAAGGTAATAGACAGAACAACTCTGTTGGAACAAGGGGACAATAATAATAAAAAGATTCAACCCTTTACGGACATTCCATTTATCACTCAATACAACTCTGATCATAAAACAATAGAACGCATTTTCAGTAAACATTGGAATATTCTCAAGAAAGATTCAGAGTTAGCTAAATATATAGGGGATCACCCTAGGTTTATTTATAGAAGAGCGCCCAATATTAAGAATAAATTGGTTAGATCCACGTATGAGGAAAATACACAGAAAAGTATTATCAAGACCAAGGGTTTCTTTAGGTGCGGTCTATGTCCTATGTGCAGGAATTGTCCTTCAAATTCAACAACCAAAAAATTTACACAAGTACTCTCCTGTAGTAATGAGAAGAAAGTGACTATAGATCAGTTCTTAACCTGCAATTCAAAATCATGCGTATATTTACTACAATGCACGTGCAAGAAACAATACATAGGCCGCACCACCAGACCCCTCAAAACCCGTTGGGCAGAACATCTTAGAAATATTCGCAAGGGAGTCACCACACATACAGTTTCATCCCATTTTAAAGATGTCCATAATTGCGATACCTCTCATCTCATTTTCTTTTTTGGTATCTGTCAAATTAAGGGGAACTGGAGGAAGAATGATCACCTGTCTGCCCTGGCTAAAGCCGAAATGAGACACATCTTTGAAATGGATACCCTGATTCCGAAAGGGCTTAACCAAGATTTTGAACTGAAGTGGTTCATCTGATTCGAAGTGGAGCGGTGAGTGAACTGGGGATATATAAGGGGATTGAAGTGTGCCCGAACCCTTTCCGAACTCGGAAGCGAAACCCAGCGGGCTTGGTTTGTACTAGGAAGGGAGACCTCCTGGGAAAACCAGGTGCTGTAGGTGACTTGTACTTACCCTTTTTCCCTTCCCACAGTTCCTTACCTTCCTCCTTCCTCCACATCACCCTCTTCTATTCGTTTTACCCAGATGGTCTCTCAATCGTTCTTTTGACAAGAGGGGCTAGTTTCTTCCTCATTGCACTACCATTTTGTTCATATCTACAATCCATTTCAGTTCCTACACCCATTTCCTATTTAATTCTTGTATTTTATGATATATTCTCTTCTTTTCTATATGGGATTTATAGCCGTATATCATGACCCAGATTTAGGGCAGTTTACCCTTTCTCAGTCAGATTTTTAGACTCCTTCATTTTCTGCCTCTTCCTATTAGGGATGCATTCTCCGTAGTTTGACCCTCGATAGGTTGTTAGGCGTTTTAGGTGCGAACCAACCGTCTCCCTATTTATACTTGAGATTCCCCTTATCTGGTCCATTTCTTATTATTATTAATGCGAACTAACCTTCTCCCTATTTATACTTGAGATTCTCCTTATCTGGTCCATTTCCTATTATTATTAATTATTAATTTTTATATTGATTATTTTTATCTTGTAATTTCTGTTCATATTTTCACCTTATGTATGCCTTAATGTATATTTTCCATTACACCTTGACCCTTACTTACTTCCCAGTGGGGATGTATTCCTTGTACCTTGGCCCTCAATAGGGTACTGATAGTACTAGGCTGTTTAGGTATAATAACCCCCCCCCCCCACTCCCCCCTGGTGTACCATTATTGTATATTGTATATTGTATATTTTATTTTAAGATCTAATATAGATCCTCTATCAAGATTTCTATTTTTGTATTATATTTATATTGTATAAAGCCTATTGTCTATGTGATATCACAATTTATGATCTGTAATTTTTGTTTTTTCTGTTATTTGTAATTTTATGTAATTTTATGTTTTCGATTATGCATAATTAACCCATTGTCTCTTCTTGCCATTAGAAAAAGTTATATTGCTCTCCCTTTATTTTATATTTCTTGTAACTTTGTCATTGTTTACACTTGTACTTTTGCACTTTAATCATAATGGACGCACGATATAGCGTTCCACTGTCTTTTTTATGTAACCATGACAACAGGGACGCCACAATTCGATTAGTCCTGTCCCTTTAAATTATCGCAATATTAATTGCAACATTATGTATTTTTACTTTAGCACCTTATTCACCCTGCTGGCATATCTGGTACCAGTAACCATCCCTCATTTGTGTTCTTTTGTCCACACTGTGATTCCTCGTCACTAACAGCACCTTGCCTGTTTGATAGGTAGAAACTGCATATGCATAATGTCACTGTTTTATCCAACACCGCCCATTCCCCCGGTTTTTTAAATAATTTTTATCATAACTCTATAATACCACCCAGTATAAACATCTATGATGAATATACAAGTATACAATACAATAGGTATATGTTTTGATACGTTTTTTGGAAGTGCCAGTTTTTTAGATAGGAGTTTTGTTTACATGCTCCGTCGCTTACACGTGGACTCTGGAGGCCGGACTACCCTTCCCACCAATCAACTATGAAATAGAATAG
>WWET01010749.1:6017-18159 GCA_011038615.1 Limnodynastes dumerilii
GAGCGCTACAGCGCTCAGTGTAACATCGTAGCTCTGGATCAGGCCCATTGATACTATCTTTTAATATAGCAGTGGACATTTATTATTATTTTATGTGCACTTGGGCATTTATCTATTTATATATAGGTATCAGGGGACAATTACTAGATTCACAACACCGCATTTTATTTTACATATGTGCCTATATATCCATTTTCAGCTACTACGCATGCGTAGTAACTATGTGTGTACTGGGGCCTTCACCTATTGATATATAGGTATCAAGGGACAGTTACTATAGGACTATATGTACTGGGGTATTTAACTATTTATATATATGTTACAGCTAAAGTGCAGAAATTAGTTATTCTGCAGATTATCTAGGTAACATACAGATATAGGGGAACAGTTACTGTTTGTCTATGTGTATTGTGGACCATGTGTATGCAAGGGCATGCCTTTAACCCTTGGCATGCTGCCACGTATAGTACTAAAAAGCACAGCATGCCCAGCAATACATGGGCATGTTGTGCCTTATTATACTATATGCTGCAGCATGCTAAGGGTTAATAGCATTTCTAGGACATCGATACTCACACTCACCTCTTTTTTCTCGCCGGAGTTAAAGGCGAGTTTACAGAGATTTTACAAATCGCTGTATATTAAATACAATGATTTGTATGCTCTGCCTTTTGAAACTCACCCTAGCGATTTATTTGACAATGAGTTTCACTAACCCTCATCTCCAGCGACTTTATGCTGATTTTACTTTAGTTAGACTAAATTGAGTTTAGTACATATGGCCCCTAAAGTCTAAAAAAATGTTGAGTCCTGGTCTGCATAATGTTTTGTCTGTATATATATATATGATACTGGTAAAGTGTTAAAAACAAAGGTTAAAAACATATTTTAACTATATTTTAACTATATATAAAGCTATGAAATTCCATAGACAAAAAATCTTGCGGTTTAACTTCTCTTATTAAGGTTTCCTACACTGACACAGAACCAGAAACCTTTAAAACTTTAAGACTCAAACTATAAAAAACAATGAAACTACAACATTAAGGCTGGAGCCTTAACAGACGTGTTCCTTAAGCAATACAGACATGATATACAATCACATCCTGTGGTGAGCTGCAGATTCAGCACTATCAAAGAGTGAGATTACTGTCACTCACAAAATGGTGGAGCTGCTAATTCCCAGATTTTTACACACACTGGAGAAACTACCATGTGTACAGGTGCGGTGACCTAGGGGTGAGGAATCCCATGAGGTAGCCATCCCTTCAGCAACCACACTGCTTTTTGCCTGTGCAATACGCCTGCTTTGCTGTAAATTAAAGAACAGAACACATGCACAGAATTGTTCATTTTAAAGCAAAGCAGGGGAACTGGGAGGTAGCTTCTGCATCACCAGGCCCCTGCCAAATTCATTATGGGGCAAGGGAATGTAAAGCTCAACCCCTGAATACACACATGCTATCTATGCAACGGAATGTCTGAGAAACCATTTGCACAAACTCTAATCCTAGTAAGCTACACATACCAATTAATTTTGTAAACAGACCTAACCCTCTACAGAACCTCTCATTTTCATCAGTTGATGCAGTTTTTCTCTGTTACCATTTTAATCCTCTACAAAATGTTTGTGTATATTTTGTTCGGGTCACTCAGTGAACATAGTTCTTTTTATTAGCATTTACAATTCTTTTAAAGGGTAGATAAGTTCTGAAATTGAGCTAATTTCCTGTAAAAGTGAATACTTAAATTATTTGAATTCCACAAGTAATTGATAGGATTCTGTAAATTATCTCAATATCTACATTGTTGTGAATAGTCTCTTGTATGCTATATAAATAGTTGCTCAGACCAAGAGTGGCATAGACTGCATGTATTCCAGTGACCACACAAATCTGTGAATTAGCAGCTCCACCATTGCTTAAGGAATACGTCTATTAAGGCTCCAGCCTTAATGTTGTAATTTCATTGCTCTTTATAGTTTTAGTCTTAAAGTTTTAAAGGTCTCTGATTTTGTGTCAGTGTAGGAAACCTTAATCAGACAAGTAAAACCTCAAGATATTTTGTCTATGGAATTTCAAAGCTTTTTATATAGTTTAAATATGTTTTTTTTGTTTAAATAGTATAAGGGGTCTCATATTCCAATCTACTAATGGGGTGGTGTTGCGTGCGTATTTTTAGGTAGTAATTTTATTTATGTACATCGTAGAATATACGCACGTAAGTGCCTAATGGATGGACTTGTGATGAGGGCATGGTTATTAAGAATCACACGTACGGCATACATATACGCATGTAAGTACACACGTAAAGAACTGAGTGGTCTATGGACTCGTAAGTTCCCGACAGCACGACCGTGAGAAGGGGAGTGTCGGGGTGTTGGTGGGTGTTGCCTTTCTACGTGCGTGCATATAATTGCGTACTTTTAAAAAACTGATCTGTGAATCCGGTCCTATATCATTAAGGATGCAATATCTCCAATAAAGGCTCAGATAACGAATCTACAATCAGAGATCTTCCATTCCAAAATTAGTGACATGGAGTGCCACTTGACAAGAAATATTATTCACTTCATTAGATTTCCTGAGAAATCGGAGTGTTCCCATCCTGAGGCCTTCTAGAGTCCTGGTTGACGCAGCTCTTCGGTAAAGAAAAATGTTCTCCTTAATTCGCTGTGGAGAGGGCTCATCGGATGCCAGGGCAGAGTTCTCCTCCTTTGGCTCCACCACATACTCTTATTACCAAGATTTTTAATTTCAAGGATTGAGATGTCATTTTTTGCTTGGCTTGTCTCAAGCTAATGTTTAATAATCCGAAAATTTTAGCATTTTCAGATTTTGCTGCCGAGGGCTAGGCCACAGTTCCTGCAACTAAAGTGATGACTTTGTGACCTCCAGCTCCCCTATGCTATGCTCTATCCCTATAGATTTCTGGTTGTAGCAAATTGGCAGACGCATTTCTTTTAAGCACCGAGAGATGCAGCGAGTTGGCTTGACAGACACGTGCCAGGATGGCGCCAACTTGAAAATGTGAGGGAGTAATTCTTAATCTACGCTTCCACTGTGGATTACAAAATAATATCCTCTTTACACGGATACGGACTAATTGGTGAGACTTTTCATATAATATATTTCTGTCTGATGTTTTTACTCGAGTTAGTAGATGGATTATGCTTCAGTCTATTATTCTATGACCTCAATTGCCTTCCCAAATTGCATGGAGCTTTAGAGGGACTTTAAGTGAGTTAGTTATCTGGCACAGATCCAGGTTAATTTGTTCATGTTTTCCCACATAGGTGTGATACTTCATAACTAGAGGGTTTATGGAGTTAGGGAGTTATATATACATTGGTTTGGGAAATGTATATGAGGCGGGTCTAGTTGGGGAAGGTTTAGGGGGTACTAGTTTACTAAGTTCTGTTTTAATTTTGTATGTGTACTAAAAGTCAGCAATGTACTTTCATACCAATAGGCATCGAGTCATGCGTGTGTGTTTTAATAACCTGAGAGGAGAGGAGTTTTATATCCATAGCCTATGTTTTGCTAGCTGTCTCAAATATCCTGCAGTATGTGTAATGTACTTGTGTACTAATCTGTATGTCACAGGGTAGTCATAGTTTCTCTCCGCTCTCCTTGATCAGTTGGAATGTTTCTAGGTATAAATGTATGTGTCTTGTATTAAAACAAATTAAAATGTATAACCCAGACATTGTGTGCTTTATGGAAACACACCTGTCAGGTAATAACTTACTAACTCTTAAGCGTCAATGAGTGGGACAGGTATTTCATTCTCCCTTTACCACTCATTCTAGAGGAGTCTCTATTCTTATTCATAAACGGGTTGGATTTCATATAGAGAGGGTTAAACTGATCCCTAGGACCGGTATAATTTTATATATGCATTTTTCTACTCTACGCTTCTGATTATTGCTGCTATATACATATCCCCTCCCTTCTCATCTGAAATCCTCAAACACCTGGTTGATTTAATGTCTCTGGTCCCTTCCTTTCTGCTAATATGTCTTGGTGATTTTAGTTACGGATGCCCACAAAAATTTGATAATATCTGGGATACTATGGTTGACTCTCCTTATTATGGAAGATCTCCTCCTGTTCATGTGGATGTGTAACTGATAGCAAATACTTGTCTTTTATGTACATATGTATGTATTAGTGTATATATGTATATATATGTATATGTATGTATACTGGTATACTGATGTTAAAGTGTCTCCATACTCCAGGATGCCTGTATGACTGATAGCCTGTGGTATAATTATGATACTGTGTACTTATTGTATTAAATCGACAATGTTTGTTTTTGAAATATACTCTGTACTCTGTATATGTGAAAAACATAATAAAACCAGAATGGAAGCTGCTCAATCAATTTATTAAGCAAATGTTAAACAGGTGCATGAAAGGCAGGGGGTTAACCTGCTAGCCACAGAAACAAAGGAAAAAATTGCCCCAGCACTCTGCCATAAACCAGTAACAAACTATACTGTTCTATCTGTAAAATAAAACACAGTAATGTTCGTTACGCATATTTGTACAAATATGAGATAAGCCACCAGCCACCGTCAAGGCCTTTCTGTATATGGTGGTCCTAACTCTAACAATGAGAGTCCCAGTATTGGGTCCCATATATATGTTTATAAATTGAGAGCCAACTTACCTAGGAGACACCCCTTAACATGTATGTTCCTGACCTTAAAACAATCTTTAATAAAAATCATTTGATAAAAAAAAACAAAAAAAAAAAACAGCCAGCCTGATCAGACACAATGGCGCAATGGAGACTGGAAGACGTTCAGGAGTTGCTCTCTATTAGGGGAGAAGAAGAAATAAGGACACAAATCAGTGGCACTGTAAAGGATGTCCATATTTATTTTAATATTGCTGATAAGCTAAAAGAAAAGAGTATAGAGAAAACACAGCAGCAGTTTGTAAACAAATTAAAGTCATTACGCCAACAATATGCGAAAGTCCTTGACAGCAGGAGGAGAGGAGTGTAGCTGAGCACGTAGAGTGGCCATTATATGACCTGTGCAATGAAGTCTTTGGCAACTCAGCAAGTTCAACCCGGTCTCATTGTTATCTTCACTCGCCACTGTTGTTCTGCAAAAGTCCCAATCAAGCATGGCATCAATGTCGCCCTCGCTTCTAATGTTTAATGATCCACCATTGTAATACTGCAGAGGACACCAGTATGATTGAAGAGGGCATGTTAACTGTAGCCTCTGAAAGTGCTGGACTTTCCACATCAGGAGAAACAGACATCGCTGATGATCCGGCACTTGCGGGGAAATAGTAAGTTCTGTGATGGTTGTTTTTGTATTGTTACAGAGAATTCATTGGGCCTGATCCTGCACTACAGACAACAAGGGAATTACGTACAGCACATACGTAATTGTCATGTCTAGAAGGTTGTGCGCATACGCACAACCTTCTTATGATGCCGTAAGGGTCGGCATGTGTTACGTATGTTACATACGCTGGCTCTTGCAAGAAAAGGACTGTCTCCCCCATTACGAGTGTCATGGTAGACATGATAATGAGGGGATGGGGCAGGGAAAGCCCCGTCATGATCTGGTATGCGGCCGTAAGGCTGTTTTCATGATCGTAAAAGTTAAGGTAGGAATCTGGACGCGTGCACTCACAAGGGTGGCCGTAATGACCTGTCTGGATCTGGGCCATTATCTTTATATCTTATATACAGTCCAATTTTTTTGTCTTAAAATGCTGCATACATATCCACGCTGAACAGCACATTGTGGAAATTTGTTAAAATCTCTATAGGATCCATATGATCTATTTTTATTTTACACGGCAGCTCACAATAGCATCCCCTCTCCTTTTTATGATCACAATTTTTTATCAATATTTTTCATGTCAAGGTTACTTATCACTGTATCTTCCCTCTACCTATTTTTTAGAGGGTCTCACCTTACAGATTCACCCCTATTTAGGGTCATATCTAAGGATACACACAGGAAGAAGAGGTTTATCACTTAGAAGTTTTAAGTAGAAGTATCCCTTTTATCTCACAGATACATAGTTATACAAGGAGATACCGTTATATTTGTACCCCTTTTTCTATAGCACTCTATAGGGGATGTTTTTCCCCTGTCATACACCTAAGGGTTACATAGGGTGACAAGTATGGGACAAGCATGTTACCCCCGGTCTAGCCAACCATTTACCAGTTGATTCATGGATGATAAAGGTGGGCTGGACACCTTTTATCACTCCCTGTCTCTTACACAGATAATTAGATAGAAAGCCCTGTCCACTACCTTTCCTGAGATTCTATCACTGGGACTATGACAGTTTTTTTCTTTCCCTTATGGTTATACACTTATGAGCAGCATAGCGAATGTCATTAGATGGATGAATCACTTATCACTGTCTAAAGGTTCCCCCCTGCTAGTGAGATTGAGGCAGGCGAGACACCTCAAAGTCTCCCTGTCACTTGCATATGGGCAACTAGTAAGATACTGTAGGATCTTAGGACTGTTTTCTCTCGGTTTAACCGATCAATTTAATACACTTCCCTCACTCAACTCACAGCTCATATCACTTCTTACTGCTAGTTTTAGAATGTCATTCACGCTGCGGTACACCTGTAGAAATACTGGATGTCTATCGGTCTGGGTTTTTTTTCATGTTTCTTTCTCAATAATCCTAGGCTCTTTAGGACCTAGAGGACACTTCACACACAAGTTCACAGGGCCTCATTTACTATAGTCAATTATGCCAAATAGCCAAAAGTCCGGAGACTTTAGCTGTTTTTTCACCATCGTCGTATTTACTAAAGCCAAAGTCCAGGGACTTTGGGCTTTTTCACCACCAAATTGACCAACATCGTTCTACCCTCCCAGTCCTGACTTTTCTAATGTTGCCTATACAACATGGTTCATTCACTAAAGGTGATTTGACTAAATCGCCTCTAGTTCGATCCGTGAGGGCTGAAAAAAAAATCGCCTCCAGTGTGAGGCACTTTCCTAGAAAGCGCCTCAACTTTAGAAGAAAAACACGTCAACATAGTTGACGTGTTTTTCCCCAAGTAAAAAAACACTACATGCATTTTCCTATCACTTATCCTGCCGACGCATATACTACTATAAGGAAAAGCATGGCCATGTGTTTGTGGCCATGCTAATCCTTATAGTAGTGTAAGCAGCAGCCTGATAAGTGATAGAATTCTACCTACAAATGTGTTCTGTGTCCGTAAAGAATGTTACAAAGTACCCATATAAACCTTGCAATATTAAATGACCTAACCCTACATGTAAAACACAGAATAAAATGTGTACAAAATGTCTCTTACTGTGTCGCTAGATTAAAATGGTGGCCACCGTCCTACAATGTCCCCTAAATTGTATTAGCCATGTGTAATGTGTAATAAAATATTAAATAATAAATAAATATAATAAAATTTATGTCATAAACACTAGAGAGCTCGCTAGAGCCCCCTAATGTTTATAACGCCACTTTTGCTATAAAAGGGGGCCCTCTAGTGACAGACCAGTCACTAGGAGTGGGGACACCGAGGAGGAAGAAGGGGTGCATCGTGGAAAGGGCCAGAAGAGGCTGAAGACCTGCTGCCAGCACAGGGAGAACTTCTGCAAGCAAGGTGACAAGCATCCTCCTGCGATGCTTGTCCATTTTTCCATTTTAAAATTGATCAACATCACGGCCATTCAACATCGATGGGAAAAATTCGCGATACTAAATGCCGCAATTTTTGCCAAAAAATCGCTGGGAAAACCCAGCGATGATGATCAATGTTGAATCGCTGTAAAAATTGACCTTAGTAAATGAGGCCCATCGACTCTGAGCCAGATGACTCTGATTAGGATTTGACTTTTAAACATGCCTTTTTTGGATACATTGTTATGTACCTATTTATGCAGGATCTCCCCCTAGTTACAGGAATAAGAGTAATTAACTGCTTTTGAAGTAATAGTTTGTCCTGCAGTTGTGGCATACCAATTTAGGATAAGCAGGGACCAGGAATAAAAAAAATTCACTTGATTATGGACATTGGATATATGGATATTCCCATATAAAGTAATTAGTGTATGTTTTATCTTAGGTTGTTTTTGATATTAGATGCCAATTTATTCAGGACAGTAGACACTTACCGTAATTAAAGGTGTGCGGCTCCGGCCCAAATGGCTGATTTTCGATTAGCCGTTTCCTCCGATTGCATATGCCCTGATGCCTAACCCTCCCTCCCCTACAGCCTGACCTAACCCTCCCTACCCCGCACAGATAGTTTACTCACCTGTCCCTTGGTCCGGCGATATCAGCGGTGGAGGTGCGGCGGAGGGATATCGCCGTTTCCGAAGGTGAATGGGTGAAGTATGCCGAACGGCATACTCACCCATTCTAAAAAAATATATATAGAAACTCTGCTTTATTCGAAATAGGGACATCCGAAAAGGAACTTTCTTAGCATGGAGTGACAACGCGTAATTAAGGATGACCCAGGATGATGACGTCAATTACAGTATAAAATAAAGGACCCAGCCAGTTTATCACTTACTTTGAAAGATACTGCACAAGTTGAAACGCGTTGGTGGTGAGAGGTGGTAGGCAAGTCAGCTATTATTTGAGACAGGTTCAGCTCACTCTCAGTGAAAGACTCAGTGCCCCTTTTTTTCTTCTCACTGTTGTTACACCTTTGAGTGAGCAGGTCCAGATCTTATTAGACCCTGCCTATACCTATTTTAGTCATTTGTATTGTTGTTGTTATATATATATTAGTTTTTCTGGAATAAATTTATTTGCTTTTAATCATGGAAATTTGAGTGGTATATGTGGAAGTATTTGGTCTTTAGAGATTTAATGTGACCTCCAAGACTCATAGTATCGGGGTACCAGAAGAAGTTCTGCACCACCAATAAAGATACCATGATGTGCTAATTTGAACCTCAAATAAATGTGAGTGCATATACACCGAACAGAAATAATTCTTTGGTTGCAGGATTTACTGCACTAATGTAGTCCATATTTGATTTTACCTACACGTGAGACGGAGACTACAAGATTAAAGATCACTTCAGAACCCCCTGGACCATAAATATAAAGAAATATCTACATGCCAGTTGCGAGATCTACTAAATGTGTGTGCAATATCTTTCTATAATCTATTACATAAAGAAAATACACCACAGGATTGAATGCTATCCCTTTTTGTATTTAATATTGTGTACATATCATGAAAAAAATCCATATTGTAGAAAGAAAAAGACAAGATAAGATAAAGATACCCTTACGTGCCTGCAATCAAGTGTTGTAAATCTGAGTGCAATAATAGTTCATGTTCGTACTGTCCCCTGTGTGAATTTTGCTACACAAAGTTTGGATGTACTCTTGCTTTAAGTTTATGAGGTGCCCCCATCACATGAGGGAGGAAGCAAATTGAGGAAAATTATATCAGGGATATCGACACTGCAGGAGAAGATCGTTTATTGTATTTGTCTGAACATTTTCAAGCACATTTAAACCATCCGAAGATATTGGAGTTGGAACTTGCATGTTTCTTGGAGGACATCTAGTGGCAACAACTAGCATTTATTCTGAGAGAAGGAGAAGAAAATAAACATTAGATACATTGGGGTAGATCCAGAACTACGCTTGCCGTACGTTTACTCGCGTAGGGTATTTTCATGTGCGTACCTTCTATACACTCCCCTAGGCACACCTCTTTAATGTACGTATTTTGTCAAGATACGCTTTTCAAACCCTACCTTAACTTTTTCCAACGTAACCGCAGTGATCCGCACACGTACGTATGGGCAACACATATTTACGCAGCTAAGCACGCCCATACTGTACACTTTAAATACAAACCCCCGCCTACTTAACGTATTTCAGACGTATTTTGGACTCACGTAAAATTGGCACGCCCACACGTAAGTATTTACGTGACACATACGTGAATGGCCCTATACGTTAACAATTACGCTTCGTTACTGAGCGTATTTTCTATGGTGCGCATGCGCAGTACTTACCAAAAGGCGATTTTACGTCTCCGCCACACGTAAATTCGCTCACAAGCGTTGTTCTGAATCTGGCCCATTGTTGGGGCCAGATTTACTAAAGTCGAGATTGTCAAAATCGCCAGTGTTTGCTATTTTTTTACTGGTGATTTTGAAATCTCTGATTTACTAAAGGCGATTTTCCTAATAAATCGCCAGAGATGGTTTTTTTTCAAAATTGCCATTGTTGAGCTATCTCTGGCGATTTTTTCCAGTCATGAGATAAAAATCTCAGATTTACTAAGGTGCGAGTTGTAAACTCGCTGTAGAATGGGTACAAATATTGCCAGACATAATAGAGGTGGGTGTGAGTGTTGATTTAATTGAATCGGCACTCTCTGAAGAAAACCCACTTGTCAAAACAAAAATATATATATATATATATATTTCTTTTACATGCTTAACAAGGCTGCCACGGCAACCAATTAACCCTTAGCATGCTGTGGCATCTAGTACTATAAGGCACAGCACGCCCTTGTATTCCAGGGCATGCTGTGCCTTATAGTACCATAAGCGGCAGCATGCCAATGAATTATGGCATGCTGCCGCAACCACAATGTGCACCGGAGCGTATAACACATACAGTGCCCCTCAGTAATACTCAAAACTGAACTGTCCCATCCATTATGCATAAACACTGCCCCTCTGTAATTAATACACACTGTCCCTCCGTTAGCAAAATACACTGTCCCTATGTAATTAATATATGTCCCTCCATCCATATTTAATATTCAAAATGTCCCCTTGTGTTTCAACAATACATATGTCCCCCTGTGCTATAAAAATATTTGAAAGTGTTCCTACGTGTCCTGATCATAGAGTATTTGTTCCACTACTACTACTACTAAAAAAAAAACCAGTTTGATAAGTTACCATTATCAAAACAATTTACCAATGTAACAATCTTTTTATTATTCACAGTTCTGAAGGCTTGCTTGGAGTCCAGCAGGATCTTCTTCTTGTGCCTTCTCCTCCGGGCAGGTCCTCGCTCCTCTGTGTCCCTCCCACCTTGAATGGGGTCAGATCTTATCCCATCTCTCACCTTATGGAACGATAAGTATTTGTAATTTGTTGCCATGTTCTTACTCTTTTCTCCTTTCTATATTTACATGATAATCAATAATATGTTTGTACTGTAACTCCCACTTCCTAGGTATAATTTACACTCCAGCCGCTTCTAGTGAGTGGCTATTTAGTAATCGCTCCCTTGGGTTGCAAAGTTACGTTGTAAGGTATCTTCCACTGTATGGTAACACATGGTGCAATTATGATAGTGGCCTCAGTGCAAGGTAGCTTGTGTATCTGGACAAGGTTGAATGGCCTCCACCCCTCAAAGTATGTGGAAAGAGTACTGCCGCAGCCTATATGATCAATACTGTCTGTACAAATTGCTATATATAGTAGAATTGGCTTTGTCATTGCAGGCAAACAGAGGTTAGTTTCTTGGAACACAAGAGGTCTGAACGACAAAATTAAAAGATACTTGGTATTGAATTATAAAAGTAAGGACAAGGCCAACATAGTTTGCTTGCTGGAAATACATATTGTAGGGGACCGCTTATTCGTGCTCAAAAACAGTGGTTAGGGTAGGCTTACCACTCCACATGCACCTCCAGCTTATGTGGAGTATCTATTTTGGTTAATAAACAAATCAAGTTCTCCCCTGGTGTGGTTTTGTCGGATTCATATGGATGCTATGTCTTTATAGAAGGTACTATAGACCTTGGCCCAGATCCAGAACTACACTTCTGTGCGGATTTACGCCTGGCGGACTCGTAAAATCGCGATTTTGTATGTACTGCGCATACGCACGACAGATGATACGCTGCATAACGTAACTTTGATCGTATGGGCCATTCACGTATTATTTGCGTAAATGCGTATATGAGGGGGCGTGCCAATTTTACGTGAGACAAAAGTACGTTTAAATTACGCAATGTAGGCGGGGGTTTTCATTTAAAGTGTACAGTATGGGTCGTGCTTAGCTGCGCAAGTCCGTGTTGCCCATCCGTACGTGTGCGGACGATAGCGGTTGCGTGGCGAAAAGTTAAGGTAGGGTTTAAAAAGCGGAAATCGGTGAAAGTATGTACA
>WWET01010752.1:0-18151 GCA_011038615.1 Limnodynastes dumerilii
CAGGCTTCTGGAGGAAGGAGGAAAAGGAAGAATAAAATTGAAGAAAGGTGAGAAGCAGAAAAGAGTTAAGTGCCCTGTGTGATATATTTAAATACACATTTTTTTTTTAAGTTACATTAAGTGTCCTCTCTGACTACCATTTTATGTGTGCACGTGTATATTCCTACATACATTTGCTGTGTTAATGTGAAGCAGGGCCCCCCCCACGATTTAGTTGCATAGGGGCCCCCACAGACCGTCCCTGGTTATATACATACAAATTACAGACAGGTACAATAGAGATACATTCCCTTTCCCAGTGATATAACAGGTAAAGATACTACAGTGTAATGTATAGAGGAAATGGTGGTTATATATACACATTACAGAAAGGTACACTACAGATACATTCCCTTTCTCAGTGATATAACAGAAGTACAGATACTACACTGTAATGTATACAGGAAATGCTGGTTATATACACATTACAGACAGGTACAATACAGATACATTCCCTTTCCCAGTGATATAATACAGGTACAGGTGTAACGGGTGGTGCACCAGCGCCCTGTGAAATTCAAACAAAACCCAGGCCCTCCCCCACCCCTGAGGTTTCTACCCAATCCTGAAGAAACCACCAGAGAAGACGCAATGTTTCTCTCTTGGTTCCAGGAGTGACGATCTCTAATGCTGCAAAGCAAATACACACATTAGTAACACATCAAACCCAGGAATACCTGCGGGAGAGAACGGGGGAAGTTAGTCACGGGTGAGGTAATCGTCATCACCGGCCAGGGCCTCAGACACCTCTTTTCGCCAATGACTGGCGAACGGGACGGAACCTTTCCCACGCCTTCCGGCTCCGTCTCCGCACCCATGGAAGGAGGGGGAACAAACACCACACAGAGAGTTCAGGTCTTGATACTCACCACCTTGATGCACGCTCTCACCGCCACACACTTACCAGAGACCGCTTACCTCCGAGTACCGCAACCTGTCCTCTGTCACGTGTTCTCCTGATGCTACCCTAGCCAGGGCCTGGCACCCTCTACCACTAACAGAGCCTAACGCTCCCTGCGGCCTAACACGGGCCTAGCGCCCAACACTAACACCTGGGCCTAATGCCTTTTAACCAAACAGGGGCTTAGTTCTCAACCTAACGCAGGCCTAGCACCCGTTCCTAACTAGGGCCTAGTGCCCTGCTATCCAAGGGTCTAACACCCTTCTAACCATACCCCAGGCCTAGTGCCCGAACCTAATCAAGGGCCTAGCGCTGCTAATCAACACAGGGCCTAGCACCCTCTAACCAAGGGCCTAGCACCCTCTAACAAAGGGTCTAGTACCCTTTAACTATAACTACCTATAGGGCCTAATGCCCTCTACTACTGGGGTCTAACATCCCTCTACCTAATAGGGCCTAGCGCCCTATCTCAATATAGGGCCTAGTGCCCTCAGATGGGGTTCCTTGCCCCTGTGCCTGTAGAGGGGGGTCCTCTGGCTCCAGTCCAGGCCTGGACTGGGCCGTACCATTGGTAGCAGTGGGGAAGTTAAACAGGCCTTCCCAGCCGGAGGCCTCTGTGCACTGATTGCCTAGGGGGGGGGGGGGATTTAGTACTTTCCCCGGTGGCCCAGTGGCGGACTACAGGATGCCTGTCCGCGCAGGATAAGAGACAGTGGAAGCCCAATGGGGGCTTCTCACTGTCTCCCTTGCCGTCTTCTGTCTTCCTGCGCCGCTTTCAATTCTTCCAAGCCTTTTCTTCTTTCTTCAGCCGCTTCTTGCCCTTTCCTCCACAGCATGCAGCTTGACCTTCTCTCTTCAGCCCAAGTCTAAATAATAGTGTAATAGTAAAGCTGGTCAGTATCTGTTTTCAGTAAGCAATTCAAAGATGTATCCCTGCATGCAAAGAACACAATTAACTTGACTCTCCCCGAAAACAACATGGTTTTGGCCAGGAGTGACTTTAAGTTCTTATTTTAAGAAGATTCTGAAGTGTGAATCAGGTCCTAAAAGACCACACACCAACCAAGAAGTTTAAACTGCAGTAAATTAAGTTATTCTTTCTTTATGAGGGGATCGAGCTGATGTGTAAATACTGTGGGTCTCCATTTGCGTATCCTCACACATCATGACATCGGATGTTGAAATGCTGATTAACCTCTGGATCCAATCCACTAGTTCTAATTACTTAGTATTTTGTGTAGTTTAATAACATTTTGTTGCCTATGTAGCACTGATTTATTATACAGATGAATATTGTACAATGCTGTTTTAACCCCTTATTTTTTAAATGTAACAATTTGCTACTCTCTAAATGGCTAAATATTTAGTATAAATTTGTTACTGACCCCATTTTATATAGACTGCTCAACATTTTATTACATATTTTTTTTATACTCGTGTAGCATTGTTATATTTCATTAATTATCACTTGACTTAATATATAATTTTCTGTATCTTGTAGTCATGGCTGAAGGCCCAAGTGTGGTGGGAACAGCCGAAGAGTCTCCAGGAAGCTTTCAAGACCTCTTAAATAAGTTTGAGAAATTAGGAATTGATTCAAAAAAAAGGCTCAAGGTTTCCCAAAATATCAGGGTGAAAAGTGCCAAGACCTTTCAATTCTTAAGATTGGAGGAATCCAGACAGATCAAACATGTTGAATTTCCTTGTGAGGAAATAGCTCTCAAGAAGCTGCTGAACATACAAGATCCCCAAGAAGAAGAGACCATACAAAGAGCAGAATATGAAATCAAAGCCAAGAAAGGGTTGGAAGAAGTAAAACCACTGAGGAAGGAAACAAAAACCCACCTTGATAAGACAGATGAGCTGGAAGCAAAGACCCTACAGAAAGACAAGGATACCAGCATTGGGGCATCACGTCCTTTGCTTGACTTATTGACTGGAAACATTGAAAAGTTGACTGTGAAGGATAAGGTGCCGCAATCCATTGATTTTAATTTATCAGCTGAAGACATTCTACTTAATGCATCGGGAGGCCTGGCCTTGGATGGAATATACTGGACTATGAATCAAGAAGATATTCTAAAGAAACGGGAGCAGCTAATTGCTGTACCAAAGGGCATCTCTATCACAGCCTCTCAGCAGAGCCCTGTGCTTGAACAGAAAGAGTTCTTATCCTCGGAAGCTGAAATGGCCTTTCGCAATTCAATAGAGAAGTTGGGTTATAGCCTTGCAACAGCAGCTACAGGTGGTTCTGGAGGTCTTCAGGCCGAGGCCAGTTTTGGATTCAACTCCACCAAAACTTCTAAACAAAACCAAGAGTCCAACTCTGAGCGCACCTATATTTCCATTACCAAGTACAACTACATTCCCTTAGCCGCTTGCTACATTACCAAGGAGAAGCTCCAACTTTCCACCCCAGCTCTTAATGAGCTGAGGAAAATAGAGGAGCTTGAGGAACATTGTAACCCGGCGGAAAAGCCCAATTTATTGAAGGAGCGATATGGTGCTTTCTTTAGTCGATTTGGTTCCCATGCTAATCAAGGGCTCCTCCAATTTGGAGGAGTATTCTGGTGGACAGCTACTTCTCAGGGTTTCAAACAAGAGATGATTGAGAAAATCAAAAACAAAACTACCAATGCTCTAAACGCTTCTTTTACGTTAAGTTATTCTGGTCTTTGGTCTGCTGCTGCTGGTGATACTGCAAAGACAGAGGCAAAAGAATCCATTAATAAAGAAGAGAAGATTATGTTTGAAACCGATGTTCAACTCCTTGTGACAAAGACTGGAGGGCCAGTGACTGTGGATTCCCACATGGAATGGAAGTTAGGACTTGAAGCCAATAAAAAGACATGGAGCGTAATCGATCGAGGGTCCTGTGTTATTCCTGTGTGGGAAATAATATTATCTGGCCACATGGGAGATTTTAAAAACACTTACCATGTGGCAAAAAATCTAAAAGACTTTTACATGGCTATCACTGATCAGCACCACAGCTGGCAGATAGGTGAAAAAATATTCACAGCCATCTTTAAAGCCAATCGTTTCCTTTCTGAAATAGAATTTTGGGGTTTCCTCTCTAGAATTTTGGGATGTTTCATCCGCACAGAGACATTTGAATAGTTTAATTGATTTTAGGCAATGTCTTAAAGAGGAGACTGGAGACTTTAATGTGTGGTTAAATATTTGTCTTCCTCACAAGGAACTGCAAGATTTCTTAACAAAAGTTATGGAATTTTACAAGAAAAGTACCAATTCAGACAAATCTTTTATTCTTTCCCAATTAAAACTACTTCTTCAAAATGTTACATATTCCAGTGAAAATATAGATTCCTATTATCCTATAGTGATGTGGTTATATCCTTCTAAGGAAGACCAAAATAAACAAATCTCAGATTTCTCAACTTTCATTGCTCTTATGTCCCGGGCACAAGATGATTTTATACAATTTAGCTCAACTGTTGACTCAGAGGAGGGTATTTGGAAAGCACAAGTCAAGGCCACTAGAATCCTTCATTCTTATATTTGTTCTTTTCTGAAGACATTGAGACACATGGGTCAGACAGAGGAGGAAATACTGGTGCTGTGTGCCGCCAGCAGTGTGGATTATTCAGTGCAGGACAACTATTTCAGACACAATCTTGAGATGGAAGAGGCCAACTTCATGGTGGGGGAGATTCAGCGTCTATTTGAGGAGTATAAGAATCTCAGAGACATTAAAGTCTACCGAGCACAAGCTTTTATATTGGCAGCAGCCCTGACAGCAGGGCATGAGAAGAGTCCCAGGTCCACTGAACAGAAAAAGGAACTTTTACAGCTGTTATTAAGGAAGATGGAATCTTCTCTAGAATGGGAGATTCAGAATACTCTAGAAAAGAACAGACCATTCATTGATTTACAGGCTTTAATTACGGACTTAAACCATTTGGTATCAGGAGATTGTGTAAAGATTTTCAACATTTGTATAGAAAACTCAATAAAAGAAATTAAAACCATGTGTCAAGTCACCAATCAATCAGTGACAACTGAGTCTCAATGCCAAGTAACACAAAATTATGAAATTAATCCTAACCAAGATGTTACAAACCTCATGCTAAAACTAGGTTTAGAAAAGTACTTCCCTAAAGGTTTGGGCAGGAAAAACTTTCATGTCATCCATAAATATGAGCCGAATCATACACAAAGAGAGAGTGACCTCCCTCTGCTGTTTATGCAAATGTTAATTAAATTGGATTATCGATTCCGGTACTTAACGTGCAAGGACCTTGAGGAACTATGTAAATCAGATGGGGATAACATTCAGTCTAATACACTTGAGGACTTTCTCAATGTTTGTTCTACAGAAAAACCCACAGTCTCAACAGGTAAGGAGACTATACACCCAATGGATCTCTTGATGGCCATCTATCACTGTTCAGATGACTTCATGAGACAATACATTTTTATGAAGATGTCCACTTGCCAGTTTGCCCTTCCATTTATCGTACCAAGACCTTATGACTCAGAAATAGAACTTCCTCTGTGGGCTTTTAGACTGGTTCAAAAAAGCATTTTAGACACTAAGAAAGTCAAACACCAAGAAAAGTTCATTTGTCAAATTGATGTTCCAATTGTCTGTTTCACCAGGTTGGGAATATCTCAATTCTCAAAGTCACACATTTTAAATAACTTGTTGAGTAAACATAAACATGACATATTCTTCCATAGGAACTGTAAAGGTAGTGTGAAGAATCGAATATTGATGGATGGGGTGGCTGAAATCTTCTGGTTTTGTCCTAGTGGAAAGGACACTGATCAGTTTGATAAGTGTACAGCCTTTGTCAACCTTCGAGGAGACATGCGTGACCATAAGAAGCAAGCTGACTTCCTACAAGAAATCTCTTCTATAAATGTCATTATCTCGTCCCACTCCGACCTGAATGACCTTACAAAAGTGATGTCCACAGAACGGATTAACACAAAACCACTGATAATACTCTCACCAGACAAAGAAACATCAGTCAATGTGCAGACGGAAAGCAAACAGGTAATGATTGGCCTTAAAAATCAAAATGAAGCAATAGCTCTGTATGAACTAAACAAATCTATCAGACGCTTGTTGACTTTGTCTGGTAAGACTTTCAGTCTTGAAGCATGTGCTGAAATAGGTAGAATACACAAATTTCTGGTGGATGAAGACAGTGCAGAATGTGAAGAAGGTAAACGTCATGCTCAGAAAATGTTGTCCACTTTAAAACAAAACAATCAAATGAAATCCAAGGAGGAGTTATTGCCTCTCTCAGGAGAACTTTGGCAGTTGTGGTGCAAAAAAGACAAAGAACTTGCCCGTCCTCAGAATAAGATGAACCAAAGCTTTGAGCAACACTGCAGTAACCTTGAGACCGAAAAGAAATCAATAAGACAGAAACAGTTACAAAAAGCAAATAAAAATCACCTCATAAAAGATTTTATCATCAATCTAAAAATCCTTCCAAATTTGACAAAACTGTTCTTTTTACAGTGGTTTAAAATATTCCTAGAAAACCTAACCTCTGACCGTATGTTCGACCTTCAAGAGAACTACAATATGTTATGGACTCAACTTCAGTCAGAGCAACTAGATAACGAGTCAGTAAAGACATTGCAAAAAAATCTTGAAGGTCTTTCAAATCAGATGAATGCCAATATGTTGGGTCTTGAGCATATATTGAGAGAAGTTGGACAAACATATGAAGCTCTATATGATTTGCAGCAAAGAGATGAATGTTTCCATGAGCTGCCCAAAATTGCAGCTGACTTGATGAATTCTGGGTACCCCATTGAACTTATGGATGGGGATGCTAGTTATGTTCCCTTAAAATGGATCAAAGCCATGCTAATAGAATTAATTAAGATTATAGGAGATAAAAATATTCTTGTTCTATCTGTACTCGGAGTCCAGAGTTCTGGAAAGTCAACTCTACTGAACACAATGTTTGGATTGCAGTTTGCCGTCAGTGCCGGGAGATGCACCCGAGGAGCATTTATGCAGCTTGTTGAAATTTGTGATGAGTTAAAAGCTAAACTTGGGTTTGAATACATCCTAGTTATTGATACTGAAGGTTTGAGAGCAATGACGTTATTAAACCAATCAACGCTTAATCATGATAATGAACTTGCAACCTTTGTCATTGGTGTGGGCAGCACAACATTAATAAACGTCTTTGGGGAAAACCCATCTGAGATCAAAGATATTCTCCAAATTGCTGTTCAGGCATTTCTAAGGATGAAACAAGTCAAGCTCTCCTCCAGTTGCCTGTTTGTCCACCAAAATGTAGGAGATTTAACTGTTCTTGATAAAAATATGGAAGGACGTAGAAACCTCCAGTCGGAGCTGGATAGGATGACCAAATTGGCAGCCAAGCAAGAGCTGTGTACTGCTCAACGTTTCAATGATGTCATCAGATTTGATCCATATGATCACATTAAATATTTTGCCCATTTGTGGGAGGGAAACCCTCCCATGGCTCCCCCTAACCCTTACTACAGTGACAATGCCCAGGAAGTAAGAGACATAATAATTCATCCTAAGGAAGGACATTCTCACAACATTTTGAGCATTTCTGAGTTTATTATCCGTATAGAGGATTTCTGGTTAGCTTTACGAAATGAGAACTTTGTTTTTAGCTTTAAAAACACTCTAGAAATTTTTGCCTACAGCAGACTTGAAAACCTATTCCAGAAGCTGACCTGGGAGCTGAGACGTCACTTTCTTGAGGTTCAGGCCAATCTCAACAACAACATTATGAAAGGTGACATTGTCCAAATCACTGACAATCATATGAACGAGGAGGTGAATGAAACATTTTTAACCATCAAGAAGAAATTTGAATCTTTTTTCAATGAAGATAAAGACAAGGAGATATTGATTCAGTGGAAAGCCAACACTGAAACGAGACTGCACAATCTGTACAAAGAGCTTAAACAAGATATCAAAAGGCAAGGGACGGAACATATAAAATTAAGAGAGAGTCAAATTCAAGTGAGACAAAGGCACTCTAAATATGAAGATGAATTGCTTACAAAAAGTAAGCAGGTAGCGTGCATTATAAAAGATAAAGGGATGGAAGAAGCAAAGCTGAGAGATCATTTCAATAGCCTATGGCAAGAGTGGGTTGCAGCGATAAATTACTCTACACCACAGGTAGATGAACCAAACATTGTCTCAGATGCAGAGAGCATTCTCTTAGAGCATTTCCAGCATGAGACTAGTATGGATGAGAAACTCCGCAATGTCACAAAGTGGATGGAATTCTCTCTTGACTTATCAAAACATACTGAGAAGGCATTATTAGGATACTTTAATAATGCTGAATTAGACAGAACGCACATTAATATGGTGTTCAATAACCTGGTCACTAAAGTTAAGGAGTACCTTGTGGAAATCCCCCAAAAAAAAACAGACTATAACAAAGCATACTTTTACGATGTGGTACATAACGTGTCCGAAGAAATGAAAAGATTAAAATCTTCAAAGACATTGAAACACCTTTCTATAACCAGGCATTTCAGGACTGATGTTTCATTTTACCTCTTTGGCATGGCAGTGCCGATCTTCAGAAACATGCATGAGAGTTTTCAAAGAGCCAATAACCCTTTGAGAATTCTGGAGAGCAAACGGGAAGAGTTTTTCAAATGTTTCACAATATCTTGCCAGGGGGCAGCCTCCATCAACACATTTGCAGACCTTCTATCTTCAAAGTTGCTTGAAGCAATAAAACCGGCATTGTATAACAGGACAGCACTGGCAATTGTGGATGAGATGACTTCCAATTACCCAGTCTTCAGCAGTAATCGATCCATACTCGAAACCTACATTCTGATTTACCTTGCTGAACAGGAAGACTTTGACCTCTATAGACAGTATCTTTTTTTCCCAGAGAACTTCTTCAATTGCTTTATTAAGAAACGTGTTGTGAATTACTGTTTGAACAAGGGCTCAAATAGCCTGAAGAACTTTTTACAAATTAGTCTAGATTACTTTAAGAAAGTTATTCTGTTAAGTATAAATGAATCTACAAGATTGGTCAAATCCAAGAGCGGAAATGTGTCCGAGTGGCTCGATGACTTATACAACAGAATAAAAGACATTGTGACGTTTTCAAGAGCAGACCTGAAGAGAATTGAGCACCAAGAAATTAATGATATTGAGTTTATTCAGGAAGCCATGTGTAATGCCTGGGGTACTGCCATGGAGACTGTCAGACAGGATTTGGAATCAAAAACTTTTTACGACTTTGAGAAGAAGCCTTATGATATATTGGCCAAACAGCTGAGTGGTTGTTGGGAACAGTGTCCTTTCTGTGGAGCGATTTGCACCAATACTATCCCAGGACACGATGGTGATCATTCTGTACCATTCCACCGCCCTCAGGCAATCACTGGTATTTCATGGAATGACTCAGATGAGTTTGTGATTGAGATTTGTTCTACTCTTGTAAACTCAGAGCATTACTGTGTTATTGACAACACAACAACAATTGCTTATAAGCAATACAGAAAAATGGGACCAAACTACGCCAACTGGAGCATCACTCCAGACACCTCGTCACAGCCCTACTGGAAGTGGTATGTCAGCCACTTTCAGACAAATCTGGAAAACGAATTTGGGTTCAAGTTTGAAAATAGAGGGAAAATTCCAGATGAATGGGGAAAAATCACCAAAAGGGAAAATTCCAGATGAATGGGGAAAAATCACCAAAAATGAGGTGGTCATGAACCTGAATGAATATGTTAGATGAGATTTCAGAAATCAATTGAAATTTCGAACTGAAAAGATTCTTAAAGAGTTAAACTAATCTGTAATACATTCCATGCATGATGATTATTTTTACTATGATTATTATAATGAAATATAAATAACCTTTAAATAAAATAATAAAAATAATTATTTCCTCATTTATTATTTAAAAATATAATTAAATAAAAACATAAATAAAATAACCAACAAAAATAAATAACTAAGTCAATAGTTCTACTCCCAGTTGGTCAGATCACGACTTCTAATTTTTGTGAGATCAGATGCTCAGCCAGAGAATGAGAGCTATGCACAAGTTCTCAGCTGCACAAACCAAACAATTGTGCGTTCTGTTTGTAGCCACTCCCACTCACAGAAATAGACATCCTACATTCACAAAAAAACACAAGGTACTGGGTACTCAAGCGCACTGTTCACTCTGCAACCAGCCGCAATCCGATATCAGGAGGTGTCTCAGAATGCCTCCATAGGGGAAAAAAGTACTACAAAAGTTAAATGATATGGGATAAGCGGCGCTGAGTGTTTTGCATAAAGGTGGGGGAATGTCAAAAACAAATGGATCCTAGCAGACTGCTGAATTCCAGACACAAGTCAATAGAATAAATAAATAAATATAGGAATATAAATATATAAATATAAAAGGTGCATCAAATATATAAATATATAAGTAAATAAACAATCTGAAACAACTGGATATTAAAATGAATAACAATAACTGCCAAAAACCGCACTTCAAACAGAAGGGTCCTTCTATATATGGCACACTTGTAACTCTCCAAAAGAAAGTCCTTAATAAGCAAGTATTAAAAAAGTCTCCAAAACAAATGTCTTTAAATAATCCTCCCAACGATAAATCCACTAAACGAAGCCCTTAATAAGCAAGTATTAAAAAAGTATTAAAAAAGTCTCCAAAACAAATGTCTTTAAATAATCCTCCCAACGATAAATCCACTCCAAACAGTCCAATTAAAACACATGCGGGATAAACGGAAAAGCTTTAATTAGTACATGTAAAAACATTATAACATAAAAGAAACAAAAAGAGGCGTCATACCAGGGAAGCGATGGTAAGTGGAGGAAGCTAGACACCGGCGCCGCGATGACAGTACCCCGGGCGCCCAAATGCCATTCTCCTTGCTGTAACCCTGGGAAGTGACGTCACGTTGTTTACACTGGTCCTGGACAACGCGTTTCGGGCTGCACTCAGCCCTTTCTCAAAGTCTGGACCAGTCCATGTGCTCCTCCTCCTTATATCTCCGTCAGTAGCTGATGATTGGTAAACGATCTTGATCCCTTGTGTATGATTATGTCGTGCCTGCTATTAAAGGACTGTTTGGAGACCTAAAAATACCTATACTTATTTCTCATTGGCATTCCCCCGTTGCATAATCATTGAATATAATCTTAAAGTTCTCTCATATTAAAAGCAAATATCAATAACAACAAGTGGATGCATTTAAGCAGGTTAGCAAAGCAGGATCGCTATATTATCATACAAAATAGTGCCATCTTTAACCAAAAACCACTAGCACAGTCTATATAAAAAAATGGAGTAACATAATAAATATATGAGTGTAACAAGTGCAATTTAATAATAAACCATAATTTAATATGCATGTGGGGAAAAAAAGGGGAAAGTGAATACATATAACTAGATATTAAGTGAACTCAGGGGCCAATCGAGTAAGTATAGTCTTGAATGGGCAAAACCCTGTTCTGATACATGTGACATCTCTGTAATATGCCTCAAAATGGTGAAAACTCATAAAGTGCTGTAGTGCTATCAATGGGATGGGAAATGGGGGGATGAGCGTGATATAAGTAATCATAACTTGTGGAGAAGGACGTAGAAGGGGGGAAGGGGATTTACTAAGTATGGTGGAAATTATGTTTTGGGCCATAAAGAAGTACATAAAAGCAAAAAGGAGTATATCTGGAATTTATGTGGTATACTTAAGTCATTGTGGGAGATATGTAGCCTAATCTACGCGTCTGTGAGGGGGATCCGTAGGGGTCACTCCTAATCAGTAGTAGTAAGGTTCATAAGGAAAATATCTCCCCTTATATCAACAAATATAGGGAGTAATGTAAACGAGGATGTCAAATAGGGTTCTAGAAATGAACGGATCCCTCTATACCTATTTGCAGGGGATGTATGTGGGATCTATGGATCACTGTAAGAAGCATCTAACCTAACTTCAAAACATAGAGGGGATCCGCAAGGGTCATACCTAATACGTAGTAGTAGGATTCCAAGGTGCATAATGAACATCATTATAACTATTCACATTTAAAACACATATATGTAAAAAATCACAAATAAATGAAAAGCCAACATAAAAAGCATGGATAGACATCAAAATACAACAAAATACAACACAGTAATGCAGGAAAAGGAGCAAAATTAATCCAATCTCCACTCAGACTAAAACCAAGAATAAGGTGCTGATACAATTAATTAAAATTAATTAAAAAATGTATTCAAAATTATTAATTAAAATTAAAATTGGAATTAGAATATTCCAAATAGGGGGAAACAGATCATTCATCTGTTAGTGGCCAGAGCAGAAAGTGACACATCATATTGCCTGGATGGATAAGGATTGAATGGTGGTATCTTGAGGATCCTTAAGAGATGGTGTGACTTACAGTACCCGGTATTCCCAAGAGGTCCCCCTCTTTGGTACTGACCGGGACAACCAGGTTTTGCTTCCGAGATCGGCCGGAATTGGGCTCTTTCGGGGTGGTATGACTGTATGTCCTCCTGACCGTGATCTTCTCTCCATCCTCCTCCGAGTGTCTTATAAAAACCACTTTAATTCAAAATCCTGGTTAAGACCTCCAGGTTCCATCGTATTGAGGTCAAAAATGTATCTCATCTCTGCTCTGGCCAATGCCGACAAATGATCCTTCTTTCTCCAATTCCCTTAAAACCAAAAAAGCTAGTTATGTGTGAGGGATCACATTTATGTTTCTCCTTAAAGTGGGCAGATACCGAATGGGTGAATACACCTTTTTTAAATATTTCTCAGGTGTTCTGCCCACCTTATTTTTAACGGTCTTGTTGTACGGCCAACGTATTGCTTGTTACAGGTACGTTGTAAGATGTAAGTACAGAATTTGGAGTCACAGGTGATGAATTGATCTATTTTTATTTGCTTCCCATTATTACTGGAAGTGATGGATTCTGTTTTTTTAGTGGACATATTATTTGGGCAGTTTTTAAACATAGGGCATTGGCCACAACGGTAAAACCCTTTGCTCTTAATCTCACCCGGTTTCCTTAAATTTATGAACGCCGATTTTACCAATTTATTCTTAAGGGAGGGTGCTTTTCTGTAGATAAAGCGTGGGCACTCGCCTATATATTCTAATAAATCAGGATCCCTTCTTAGCATCTCCCAATGTTTTTTTTATGATTCTTTCTATGTCTCTGTGTTGGGAATTGTATTGTGTGATGAAGGGGATATTTTGAGTTTTCCCAATTTCCTGTTCTCGGGATTCTTTCCTAATTAGAAGTGATTCCCTATCTATTTCGTTGACTTCCTTAATTACGGAGTCAAGTTCTTCTTCCCCGTATCCCTTCCTCATAAATTGTAATTTCTTTTTTTGTATATGTGCATCTGCAGTTTCCCCTTTGGTGCAATTCCTTTTTATTCGGAGGAATTGTCCCTTGGGTATATTTTTTATCCAATTTCTGTGATGATTGCTAGAAACTGGGATGTGGGAGTTTGTGTCCGTTTTCTTCGTGTAGTTCCTAGTTAGAATCCTATTCTCCTCAATATAAATTTCCAAGTCCAGGAAGTTGACAGTTAATGGACTAATCTCAAAGGATAAAACCACATTAATATCATTTGAGTTTAAAAGTGAACAAAATGTCTCTAGTTTTTCATCAGTGCCCCCCCATATAAAAAAGACGTCATCAATATAGCGTTTCCATAGCACTAGGTCCGCTCCTGCATGAGTAAGGATATTAGATTCCCAATCTGCCAGGAATATATTCGCATAACATGGAGCGAACCTGGTGCCCATCGCTGTACCCCGTTGTTGTATGTAAAATTGACCGTCAAAATTAAAATAGTTATTTAAAAGAATAAATTCAATACCCTCCAGTATAAAAGATTTTTGGTATTCATCCAACGTACTAAAATTAAGAAATTTCTTTACCGCTCCTAATCCATCTTTATGCTCGATTATAGTATAAAGTGACGTGACATCTGAAGTCACCAGTTTATAGCCTTCCTTCCATGTAACATTCTTAATTATATTTAGAACATCCGTAGTATCCTTAAGGAATGAAGGGATAAACTCCATTAATGGTTGCAGATGTCTATCGATATATAATGACAGGTTTGCTGTCAAAGAACCTGTCCCAGCCACAATGGGTCTCCCCGGTGGCTGGGAGAGGTCCTTATGTACTTTGGGTAAGGTATATAGTACTGGGATGTTGGGTTCTGATATCAGAAGAAATTCCTTTTCTTTTTCGGTGATGGTGCCTAATTCCTGATATTTTTTAAGGGGTGTCCTAAGGGAGATGGAAAGTCCTAATGTTGGATCCATGGGTATTTTTTTGTATATTGTTGTATCACCTAGCTGTCTTTCCACTTCTTTTTTATAATCATCTTTGTTTAGAATCACTACCCCCTCTCCCTTATCTGCAGATTTTAGAATGATCTCTGGATTCTCCTGTAACGTTTTTATAGCCTTGAACTCTAATTCAGTGAGGTTCAACTTATTATTTGACTTCTTTTTTAGTTTAAGTTTATTTTTATTATTATTTAGTAAGTGAATATCTTCTATGACCATTTTTTCAAAAGTTTCCACGAAATTTCCCCGTTTAAACATGGGGAAAAAAGTAGACTGTACCTTAAAGTCATTAGTTTTCCTGTTCCTCTCATCTGGCTCTTGGTTGGATTTCTCCTTAAAAAACTTTTTGAGTGTAATTTTGCGAATGAATTTTTGGACATCAACAAATATGTTAAAAGGATCACAAGGATTGGATGGAGCAAACTTGAGTCCTTTTTGTAACAAGGACTCCTCACCTTCCGTGAGAACATGATTACTTAGATTGAAAATTTTCGTATCTAGGTCATTATGTGGGTCCTTCCCTAGGGGCATTAATACAGTGGATATAGATTAATTTAATTCCTTCAGTAGTTTTTTCTTTTTCAATCTGTAAATTCTCCTCCTATTTTTCTTACTTTTCTTATTCCCCCCCTCTTGTGCCCCTCCTTCTTATTACTTTTTTGTCTAAAATTATTTTCTTCCTCCCCTCTGGCCGTACCCTAAAAAAGACTCTCTGTCATCATACCCTCTTAAAATCTCATATCTATTGGATTCTATGATGGAGGATTTTCTATCCTCAGGGTATTGCGTGGGGCTAGTCCTTCTTATTGGGATTCTCTGCCATTCATAATAATCGTGAATGGACCTTCTATCGTTCTCTTGTCTTCTCTTTCTTAGTTGTTGGAGATAAAAAGGGTCATTGTCTCTGAAATCCTGTAAGTTCCTGTATCGTCTTTTATATACCTCTCCATTAGTTCTCTCTCTTTGCCCTCTATTATTTTGATCTTCCCTTCTCTCTTTATTTGTATTCCTTCTGCTCATGTCCCCTATTTTATTTGGACTTCCTCGTCTCTCCGTTCTTCTAGATCCAGATCTAGGTTTATATTGATGTCTTACATATGGTTGATGTCTCCTTTCTTGAATATTTCCTTGCTTTTTATTGCAGTTGTTCTCTTTCTCTATGTTTCTATTCTTATTCCTTTTTTTGATTAAATTCAAACATTTCACCTTCCCCCTCTCCTTTCATTTCTCTTCCATCCCTTCTTAATTTTCCCTTCTTTCTTTTTATAATTTCTTCCTCTTTTTTATCTAATTTTATTAAAATAGATGATTCCAATTTTTTATACTCCTCTAAGTCTTTGAGTGGTGTAGTTAACTCCCTTAATACATTAATCTGTTCCCCCACTATTTTTAATTGGGTTCTCCTATCTTGGATGATTAGTTTCATAAGTGAGATAGAGCAGGATTTAAGGATCCTGCTCCAATCTTCAACAAAACGTTCATCCTTAGATTCAAAGGATGAGTTTTTCTCAATTGTAAGGCCAATTGGGATAATCTCATCTGAAATATATTTTTCCAATGCTGCTGCCTCCCACCACATTTTGCTTTCATGGATCAATAATTTTTCTAATTTTCGCATAATATCCCTCAAGTCCTGTGTCTCCCCTTCTGGTTCATCCCTATTTTCTTCTAACATATCATTGAGTCTTTGATGTCTCCTTTCTCTAACTGAGAACATCTTGTAGGGGAATGTGAACGTGTGTGTGAGGGAAATAATTCAACACCCCTAAGGTTAAATCAGAATAAATTATATGTCAACAGTAGAGTAATCAAAAATGCCTCTGTGCAAATAAATGCAGCTAAGGACCCAGTAGGCGAGACTAAATAAAGGACAAAAAAACACAAGGTACTGGGTACTCAAGCACACTGTTCACTCTGCAACCAGCCACAATCCGATATCAGGAGGTGTCTCAGAATGCCTCCATAGGGGAAAAAATACTATAAAAGTTAAATGATATGGGATAAGCGGCGCTGAGTGTTTTGCATAAAGGTGGGGGAATGTCAAAAACAAATGGATCCTAGCAGACTGCTGAATTCCAGACACAAGTCAATAGAATAAATAAATAAATATAGGAATATAAATATATAAATATAAAAGGTGCATCCAATATATAAATATATAAATAAATAAACAATCTGAAACAACTGGATATTAAAATGAATAACAATAACTGCCAAAAACCGCACTTCAAACAGAAGTTCTATTGACTTGTGTCTGGAATTCAGCAGTCTGCTAGGATCCATTTGTTTTTGACATTCCCCCACCTTTATGCAAAACACTCAGCGCCGCTTATCCCATATTATCCTACATTCACAGGCTACCGTAACTTTCCAACTCAAACATAGGGGAAAATCCTGTAAGTTCCTGGAAGTAAGGTCTGGTTGGGTACACAGGGAGAGGGAATGCCCAGACAATCACCTGACTAAGAGGAAATGCCCAATTCTCACCTCGTACCTTGAGCCCTCCTGATTCTCATCTTCTCTATATAAACCCCATTGTACTCCCCTGGCTCTCGTCCTTCCTATATAGACCCCATTGTCCTCTCCTGATTCTCATCCTTCCTATATAGACCCCATTGTGCTCTCCTTGTTCTCATCCTTCTTATATAGACCTCATTGTACTCTGCTGGTTCTCATCCTTCCTATATAGACCCCATTGTATTCTCCTGGATCTCATCCTTCCTATATAAACCACATTGTATTCTCCTGGATCTCATCCTTCCTATATAGACCCCATTGTCCTCCACTGGTTCTCATCCTCCCTATATAAACCACATTGTACTCGACTGGATCTCACCCTTCTTATATGGAACTCATTGTATTTTCCTGGTTCTCATCCTTCCTATATAGACAACATTGTACTCTACTGGGGCTGGATCCCGACTTAAGTAAGTGCTTGAAATTAGTTACTCCTGGACTAAACCATGTTGATTGCAGGGGAGTCATATTTCATCTGTTGCAATCAGTATTAGAGTTAAGAGGTGATGTTTCCTATCACAAGTCTAAATAACAGTGTGATAATAAAGCTGGTCAGTATCTGTGTGCAGTAAGCAATTCAAAGATATATCCCTGCATGCAAAGAATACAATTAACTTGACTCCCCCTGAAATCAACATGGTTTGGCCCAGGTGTATCCTTCCTCTCTTAATTTCAAGCACCTTCTTAAGTCTGGATCCAGCCCAAAATCCTTTTGTGCTTCCAGCACTACATTGTACTCTCCTGGTTCTCATCCTTCCTATATAGACCACATTGTACTCTCCTGGTTCTCATCCTTCCTATATACACCCCATTATACTCTCCTGGTTCTCTTTCCTGCCAGTATAGACACCATTGTACTCTCCTGGTTCTCACCCTTCCTATATACACCCCATTATACTCTCCCGGTTCTCATCCTTCCTATATACACCCCACTGTACTCTGCTGGTTCTCATCCTTCCTATACAGACACCATTGTACTCTTCTGGTTCTCATCCTTCCTATATAGACCACATTGTTTTCTCCTAGTTCTCATCCTTCTTATATAGACTCCATTATACTCTCCTGAATCTTATCCTTCCTATATAAACCCCATTGTACTCTCCTGGTTTTCATCCTTACTATATATAACCCATCGTACTCTCCTGATTCTCATCCTTCCTATATAGACACCATTGTAACCCCCTGGTTCTCATCCTTCCTATATAGACCCCATTGTACTCTCCCGGTTCTCATCCTTCCTATATAGACCCCATTATACTCTCCTGGTTGTCATCCTTCCTATATAGACACCATTGTAACCCCCTGGTTCTCATCCTTCCTATATAGACCTCATT
>WWET01010758.1:0-11456 GCA_011038615.1 Limnodynastes dumerilii
CACTAGATGTATAATCACTAGTATAGAGAGCTCACCATACACTAGATATATAGGGCCGCAATGCAATTGAGGCCGGAGTTCTGCGAAAAGTGCTACTGCGCATGCGCAGTCATTTTGGAACGTAATCTACGTTACTTCTTGCAAGTCTTCTTGCACATCTTTAAAACCGCGTGTACACAATCTACGTTGCAAGAAGTAACGTAGATTATGTTCCATAATTACTGCGCATGCGGCCGGAGCTCTGAATCCGGCCCATAATCACTAGTATAGAGAGCTCGCCATACACTAGATGTATAACCACTAGTACAGAAAGCTCACCATACCCTAGGTAGCTATATAATTTCTAGTATGTAAGGCTAGTCTTACACTAGGTAGCTGTATAATCACTAGTATGTAAGGCTAGTCTTACACTAGGTAGCTGTATAATTTCTAGTAGGTAAGGCTAGTCTTACACTAGGTAGCTGTATAATTTGTAGTATGTAAGGCTAGTCTTACACTAGGTAGATATATCATTTCTACTATGTATGGCTAGTTTTTCACTAGGTAGCTGTATAATTTCTTGTATGTAAGGCTAGTCTTACACTAGGTTGCTGTATAATTTCTTGTATGTAAGGCTAGTCTTACACTAGGTAGCTGTATAATCACTAGTATGTAAGGCTAGCCTTACACTAGGTAGCTGTATCATTTCTTGTATGTAAGGCTAGTCTTACACTAGGTAGCTGTATAATTTCTAGTATGTAAGGCTAGTCATACACTAGGTAGATATATCATTTCTACTATGTATGGCTAGTCTTACACTAGGTAGCTGTATAATTTCTTGTATGTAAGGCTAGTCTTACACTAGGTAGCTGTATAATTTCTAGTATGTAAGGCTAGTCTTACACTAGGTAGCGGTATAATTTGTAGTATGTAAGGCTAGTCACACACTAGGTAGCTGTATAATCACTAGTATGTAAGGCTAGTCTTACACTAGGTAGCTGTATAATCTCTAGTATGTAAGGCTAGTCTTACACTAGGTAGCTGTATAAATGCTAGTATGTAAGGCTAGTCATACACTAGGTGACTGTATTATTTCTTGTATGTAAGGCTAGTCTTACAATAGGTAGCTGTATAATTTCTAGCATGTAAGGCTAGTCATACACTAGGTAGATGTATCATTTCTAGTTTGTAAGGCTAGTCTTACACTAGGTAGCTGTATAATCACTAGTATGTAAGGCTTGTCTTACACTAGGTAGCTGTATAATCTCTAGTATGTAATCTTAATCTTACACAAGGTAGTTGTATAATTTCTAGTATGTAAGGCTAGTCTTACACTAGGTGACTGTATAATTTCTTGTATGTAAGGCTAGTCATACATTAGGTAGCTGTATAATCTCTAGTATGTAAGGCTAGTCATACACTAGGTAGCTGTATAGTTTCTAGTATGTAAGGCTAGTCTTACACTAGGTAGCTGTATAATCTCTAGTATGTAAGGCTAGTCTTACACTAGGTAGCTTTATAATTTCTAGTATGTAAGGCTAGTCATACACTAGGTAGCTGTATAATCTCTAGTATGTAAGGCTAGTCTTACACTAGGTTGCTGTATAATTTCTAGTATGGAAGGCTAGTCATACACTAGGTAGCTGTATAATTTCTAGTATGTAAGGCTAGTCTTACACTAGGTAGCTGTATAATTTCTAGTATGGAAGTCTTGTAAGCACTATTTCTGTTTCCAGAAAGACAAAACTCAGTGAAATGCTCCCAGATCGGCCCCTCGATTCCTCTACAAGATCTGGAACCACATACGCAGCACATGACTCATCTGCTTAACCGTTGGCAGCAACTGTGGTTCCTGTCGTTAGATCGCCAGTGTCGCATTCAGAATGCCCAGCAGAGATTGCAGGAGGTGCGTCCAGCCCCTAATGACTTTAGACACAGCTATGGGAACCATGCTCGCTCTGCCTTGGGGTTTGATCTTGTCTGTGGCCTCTAGTTGCAGGAGTTTGCACACTTTGATTTTGCGGTCTGGCGGAAGCGATACATGCAGTGGATTGGGCAGATGAAATCCCGGATTCTGGATGTGTTCCGTGGAATCGACCGAGACCAGGACGGGCGGATAAGCCAGCGGGAATTCATGGAGAGCGTTCTGTCCTCTAGTAAGTGACCTGTGCTCATCGTGTGCCCCCAACATTGTATATTCCTTGGCATTCCCACTGGCAGATAAATAGATAAGTGGGTGCGGAAGGCTTGGATTTATCATCTACATGATCAGTAGGTGAGTGGGGACAACCTGTGAGTGTAAGATAGAGGTATTGGCGAGACCCCTGTCTCTTCCAGAAGGTCATGTGTGGGCCCGGGATGGATATTCTTTCCCCGTCTATATTACTGCATTGCTCTCGCAGGGTTTCCCACAAACTCGCTGGAGATGACGGCTGTGGCCAACATCTTTGACATGAACGGAGATGGTTTCATAGACTATTATGAGTTTGTGAGTGCTCTTCACCCCACTAGAGACCTCTTGAGGAGAAGTGCGGATGCTGACCAGATTCAGGATGAGGTGAGACGATCAGTGGTGCGGTCGGGTCGTTCAATTTCCCCTCTGGACCTTGTGGCTCTTGTAACTCTCGGTTTGTGTTTGTGGTGCAGGTTAATCGGCAGGTGGCTCAGTGTAACTGTGCAAAGCGTTTCCAGGTGCAGCAAATCAGCGCCAACCGATATCGTGTGAGTATGGTGCATCCCTGGTATCCTCACCTGTCATCTCCTCCTCTCCAGACTTCTCTAGACTGATTACATTGTCCTGTCTCTGCTTCTCCCCTTCACTCCTCACCCGCAGTTCATTGCTTCTTCCCAATCTCCTGCTTTCGTGGCCCCATCTGATAGGTGTCAGAGCCCGTGATGGACCTCTCCGCTGTCTGATCCAGGATGCCCTGTGTCCTACATGTCTGCCCCCATTCTAGTTGCCCCTTCATGCTATCTGCGGACCCCGGGATATCATTAGCTATTAGAAGACATTGGACTATTGCCGTAGAGCTATAGATCTCTTTCATGCTGTCACTGTTCAGCTTAGGTGTCTTTATGGTCAGATTCACAGATAAGAAGGGAGATGAGAACGATTGGGTTCTTAATTATACGCAGGGAACTCTCTTGACACGCCCTCGTTTTTGCTATCCTTAACTGACTTGAGAATGCCAAAGGCTGTCTTATCTTCCCGTACCTATGTCTCTTCTTAAGTTACTAAAGAACGCACATGCTTAGCAAAATGCGCCCTGTCTGCCCCATGTAAATGCCTCCCCCACCCACTTTTCTTAACTTCCTTCTTAACTTTTCCTGGCCATGCCCCCTCTTACTTATCTCATTAGGATTGGCTGCAAGAATCGCTCTTAGGGGCTTCCTGTATCTGTAACACTATGTAGTAAGGACTTCCTGTGTCAGTAGCACTATCTAGTAGGGACTTGCTGTATGTGTAGCATTATGTAGTAGGGACTTCCTGTGTCAGTAGAGAGCGCTATCTGGTAGGGACTTCCTATGTCTGTAGCACTATGTAGTACAGACTTCCTGTATCTGTAGCACTATGTAGTAGGGACTTCCTATGTCAGTAGCGCTATCTGGTAGGGACTTCCTGTATCTGTAGCACTATGTAGTAGGGGCTTCCTGTGTCAGCAGCTAGTGCTATCTGGTAGGGACTTCTTGTATCTGTAGCACTATATAGTTGGGACTTCCTGTATCAGTAGCACTATCTGGTAGGGACTTCCTGTGTCTGTAGCACTATGTAGATTGGGACTTTCTTTGTCAATAGCACTATCTGGTAGGGACTTCCTGTGTCTATAGCACTGTGTAGTTGGGACTTCCTGTGTCAGTAGCGCTATCTGGTAGGGACTTCTTGTATCTGTAGCACTATGTAGTTGGAACTTCCTGTGTCTATAGCACTATGTAATAAAGACTTCCTGTGTCTGTAGCACTATGTAGCTGGGACTTCCTGTGTCAGTAGCACTATCTGTCGGGGACTTCCTGTATCTGTAGCACTATGTAGTAAGGACTTCCTGTGTCTGTAGCACTATCTGGCAGGGACTTCCTGTATCTGTAGCACTTCCTGTGTCAGTAGCAAGCGCTATCTGGTAGGGACTTCCTGTGTCAGTGGACTCTCTATCCCCCTCTGGTGACTGTCTCCATCCCTGCAGCTCTTTCCTGGTGTGTCAGACTGTCCGTTTGTCTCTCTGTCAGTTTGGCGAGTCTCAGCAGTTACGCATGGTCCGGATTCTGCGCAGCACGCTCATGGTGCGGGTGGGAGGCGGCTGGATCGCGCTGGATGAATTTCTGGTGAAGAACGATCCCTGTAGAGGTGGGTAGGAATGTGAAGAATGCTGTCATATATATAACAATGGACTTTCTCCTCCTGTCAGTATACAGGTTGCAGGGACTCGGGACTCCATATAATAATCCAGCTACATAGTATGAGAATAACGGCCCTCTCCGGCCTCTCTCACACATCATTTAGTGCGGTAGAAGATAATCATTGACTGAAATGTGAAAAAGTCTGATAGCCAATGAGAAGAGGCTAGAGGAGTGCATTCCCTACAATGACGCGTTTCACTACAGCATAGTAGTATTTAAAGCCGAGCAGAGCCTTCTATGATCCAATCATATGTAGAGAAAGATAGGACTGGTCCACAGTGACATGCTTTTTAAGCATCCAATCAAAATTCTGGAATCAGTCGGACCCATTTATGGGCCAAGGATCTTACCCAGAGTCAAATGCAAAGAATTTGAAATATGGGTAGAAGTGAAGGAACATGTCAGTGGTGAGTCACATCCATAGAACGCATTGTAATGGTGTCAAGTAAGAGGCATATAACGTAATATCACCATACAGAGGTGCGCTGCGCCAATCCTCATCCTATGGGGAGATAAAACAATGCAATAAAAACAGTCATCCGCCCTGATCCCCTCTCCAAAGTACAGCGCCAATAAATATACCTACAGTGTGCCCAACACCAGGTGTATAGAGAGAGCAGTCTGTATAACAGGTGTGTGGCTGCAGTCTGTATAACAGGTGTGTGGCTGCAGGCTGTATAACAGGTGTGTGCCTGTAGGCTGTATAACAGATGTGTGGCTGCAGTCTGTATAACAGGTGTGTGGCTGCAGTCTGTGTAACAGGTGTGTGGCTGCAGGCTGTATAACAGGTGTGTGGCTGCAGGCTGTATAACAGGTGAGTGGCTGCAGTCTGTGTAACAGGTGTGTGGCTGCAGGCTGTATAACAGGGGTGTGGCTGCAGGCTGTATAACAGGTGTGTGGCTGCAGTCTGTGTAACAGGTGTGTGGCTGCAGGCTGTATAACAGGTGAGTGGCTGCAGTCTGTGTAACAGGTGTGTGGCTGCAGGCTGTATAACAGGTGAGTGGCTGCAGTCTGTGTAACAGGTGTGTGGCTGCAGGCTGTATAACAGGTGAGTGGCTGCAGTCTGTGTAACAGGTGTGTGGCTGCAGGCTGTATAACAGGTGAGTGGCTGCAGTCTGTGTAACAGGTGTGTGGCTGCAGGCTGTATAACAGGTGAGTGGCTGCAGTCTGTGTAACAGGTGTGTGGCTGCAGGCTGTATAACAGGTGAGTGGCTGCAGTCTGTGTAACAGGTGTGTGGCTGCAGGCTGTATAACAGGTGAGTGGCTGCAGTCTGTGTAACAGGTGTGTGGCTGCAGGCTGTATAACAGGTGAGTGGCTGCAGTCTGTGTAACAGGTGTGTGGCTGCAGGCTGTATAACAGGTGAGTGGCTGCAGTCTGTGTAACAGGTGTGTGGCTGCAGGCTGTATAACAGGTGAGTGGCTGCAGTCTGTGTAACAGGTGTGTGGCTGCAGGCTGTATAACAGGTGAGTGGCTGCAGTCTGTGTAACAGGTGTGTGGCTGCAGGCTGTATAACAGGTGAGTGGCTGCAGTCTGTGTAACAGGTGTGTGGCTGCAGGCTGTATAACAGGTGAGTGGCTGCAGTCTGTGTAACAGGTGTGTGGCTGCAGGCTGTATAACAGGTGAGTGGCTGCAGTCTGTGTAACAGGTGTGTGGCTGCAGGCTGTATAACAGGTGAGTGGCTGCAGTCTGTGTAACAGGTGTGTGGCTGCAGGCTGTATAACAGGTGAGTGGCTGCAGTCTGTGTAACAGGTGTGTGGCTGCAGGCTGTATAACAGGTGAGTGGCTGCAGTCTGTGTAACAGGTGTGTGGCTGCAGGCTGTATAACAGGTGAGTGGCTGCAGTCTGTGTAACAGGTGTGTGGCTGCAGGCTGTATAACAGGTGAGTGGCTGCAGTCTGTGTAACAGGTGTGTGGCTGCAGGCTGTATAACAGGTGAGTGGCTGCAGTCTGTGTAACAGGTGTGTGGCTGCAGGCTGTATAACAGGTGAGTGGCTGCAGTCTGTGTAACAGGTGTGTGGCTGCAGGCTGTATAACAGGTGAGTGGCTGCAGTCTGTGTAACAGGTGTGTGGCTGCAGGCTGTATAACAGGTGAGTGGCTGCAGTCTGTGTAACAGGTGTGTGGCTGCAGGCTGTATAACAGGTGAGTGGCTGCAGTCTGTGTAACAGGTGTGTGGCTGCAGGCTGTATAACAGGTGAGTGGCTGCAGTCTGTGTAACAGGTGTGTGGCTGCAGGCTGTATAACAGGTGAGTGGCTGCAGTCTGTGTAACAGGTGTGTGGCTGCAGGCTGTATAACAGGTGAGTGGCTGCAGTCTGTGTAACAGGTGTGTGGCTGCAGGCTGTATAACAGGTGAGTGGCTGCAGTCTGTGTAACAGGTGTGTGGCTGCAGGCTGTATAACAGGTGAGTGGCTGCAGTCTGTGTAACAGGTGTGTGGCTGCAGGCTGTATAACAGGTGAGTGGCTGCAGTCTGTGTAACAGGTGTGTGGCTGCAGGCTGTATAACAGGTGAGTGGCTGCAGTCTGTGTAACAGGTGTGTGGCTGCAGGCTGTATAACAGGTGAGTGGCTGCAGTCTGTGTAACAGGTGTGTGGCTGCAGGCTGTATAACAGGTGAGTGGCTGCAGTCTGTGTAACAGGTGTGTGGCTGCAGGCTGTATAACAGGTGAGTGGCTGCAGTCTGTGTAACAGGTGTGTGGCTGCAGGCTGTATAACAGGTGAGTGGCTGCAGTCTGTGTAACAGGTGTGTGGCTGCAGGCTGTATAACAGGTGAGTGGCTGCAGTCTGTGTAACAGGTGTGTGGCTGCAGGCTGTATAACAGGTGAGTGGCTGCAGTCTGTGTAACAGGTGTGTGGCTGCAGGCTGTATAACAGGTGAGTGGCTGCAGTCTGTGTAACAGGTGTGTGGCTGCAGGCTGTATAACAGGTGAGTGGCTGCAGTCTGTGTAACAGGTGTGTGGCTGCAGGCTGTATAACAGGTGAGTGGCTGCAGTCTGTGTAACAGGTGTGTGGCTGCAGGCTGTATAACAGGTGAGTGGCTGCAGTCTGTGTAACAGGTGTGTGGCTGCAGGCTGTATAACAGGTGAGTGGCTGCAGTCTGTGTAACAGGTGTGTGGCTGCAGGCTGTATAACAGGTGAGTGGCTGCAGTCTGTGTAACAGGTGTGTGGCTGCAGGCTGTATAACAGGTGAGTGGCTGCAGTCTGTGTAACAGGTGTGTGGCTGCAGGCTGTATAACAGGTGAGTGGCTGCAGTCTGTGTAACAGGTGTGTGGCTGCAGGCTGTATAACAGGTGAGTGGCTGCAGTCTGTGTAACAGGTGTGTGGCTGCAGGCTGTATAACAGGTGAGTGGCTGCAGTCTGTGTAACAGGTGTGTGGCTGCAGGCTGTATAACAGGTGAGTGGCTGCAGTCTGTGTAACAGGTGTGTGGCTGCAGGCTGTATAACAGGTGAGTGGCTGCAGTCTGTGTAACAGGTGTGTGGCTGCAGGCTGTATAACAGGTGAGTGGCTGCAGTCTGTGTAACAGGTGTGTGGCTGCAGGCTGTATAACAGGTGAGTGGCTGCAGTCTGTGTAACAGGTGTGTGGCTGCAGGCTGTATAACAGGTGAGTGGCTGCAGTCTGTGTAACAGGTGTGTGGCTGCAGGCTGTATAACAGGTGAGTGGCTGCAGTCTGTGTAACAGGTGTGTGGCTGCAGGCTGTATAACAGGTGAGTGGCTGCAGTCTGTGTAACAGGTGTGTGGCTGCAGGCTGTATAACAGGTGAGTGGCTGCAGTCTGTGTAACAGGTGTGTGGCTGCAGGCTGTATAACAGGTGAGTGGCTGCAGTCTGTGTAACAGGTGTGTGGCTGCAGGCTGTATAACAGGTGAGTGGCTGCAGTCTGTGTAACAGGTGTGTGGCTGCAGGCTGTATAACAGGTGAGTGGCTGCAGTCTGTGTAACAGGTGTGTGGCTGCAGGCTGTATAACAGGTGAGTGGCTGCAGTCTGTGTAACAGGTGTGTGGCTGCAGGCTGTATAACAGGTGAGTGGCTGCAGTCTGTGTAACAGGTGTGTGGCTGCAGGCTGTATAACAGGTGAGTGGCTGCAGTCTGTGTAACAGGTGTGTGGCTGCAGGCTGTATAACAGGTGAGTGGCTGCAGTCTGTGTAACAGGTGTGTGGCTGCAGGCTGTATAACAGGTGAGTGGCTGCAGTCTGTGTAACAGGTGTGTGGCTGCAGGCTGTATAACAGGTGAGTGGCTGCAGTCTGTGTAACAGGTGTGTGGCTGCAGGCTGTATAACAGGTGAGTGGCTGCAGTCTGTGTAACAGGTGTGTGGCTGCAGGCTGTATAACAGGTGAGTGGCTGCAGTCTGTGTAACAGGTGTGTGGCTGCAGGCTGTATAACAGGTGAGTGGCTGCAGTCTGTGTAACAGGTGTGTGGCTGCAGGCTGTATAACAGGTGAGTGGCTGCAGTCTGTGTAACAGGTGTGTGGCTGCAGGCTGTATAACAGGTGAGTGGCTGCAGTCTGTGTAACAGGTGTGTGGCTGCAGGCTGTATAACAGGTGAGTGGCTGCAGTCTGTGTAACAGGTGTGTGGCTGCAGGCTGTATAACAGGTGAGTGGCTGCAGTCTGTGTAACAGGTGTGTGGCTGCAGGCTGTATAACAGGTGAGTGGCTGCAGTCTGTGTAACAGGTGTGTGGCTGCAGGCTGTATAACAGGTGAGTGGCTGCAGTCTGTGTAACAGGTGTGTGGCTGCAGGCTGTATAACAGGTGAGTGGCTGCAGTCTGTGTAACAGGTGTGTGGCTGCAGGCTGTATAACAGGTGAGTGGCTGCAGTCTGTGTAACAGGTGTGTGGCTGCAGGCTGTATAACAGGTGAGTGGCTGCAGTCTGTGTAACAGGTGTGTGGCTGCAGGCTGTATAACAGGTGAGTGGCTGCAGTCTGTGTAACAGGTGTGTGGCTGCAGGCTGTATAACAGGTGAGTGGCTGCAGTCTGTGTAACAGGTGTGTGGCTGCCAAACCCAACTCAAACCAAATCCAAACTAATCCCAAACCCAACTCAAACAAAACCCAAACTAATCCCAAACCCAACTCAAACCAAACCCAAAATAATCCCAAACCCAACTCAAACAAAACCCAAACTAATCCCAAACCCAACTCAAACCAAACCCAAACTAATCTCAAACCAAACCCAACTCAAACCAAATCCAAACTAATCCCAAACCCAACTCAAACCAAACCCAACTCAAACCAAACCCAAACTAATCCCAAACCAAACCCAACTCAAATCAAATCCAAACTAATTCCAAACCCAACTCAAACAAAACCCAAACTAATCCCAAACCCAACGCAAACCAAACCCAAACTAATCCCAAACCCAACGCAAACCAAACCCAAACTAATCCCAAACACAAACCAAACTCAACTCAATCCCGAACCCAACCCCAACTCAAACCAATCTGAATTTAAACCCAACTCAAACCAATCTGAATCCAAACCCACACCAAACCCAAAACAATCCCAAATCAAACCCAAACTAAACCCAACTCAAACCAAATTCAAACTAAACCCAACTCAAACCAAATCCAAACTAAACCCAAACCAAACCCAAGTCAAACCCAACTCAAACCAAACCCAAACTAATCCCAAACCCAACTCAAACAAAACCCAAACTAATCCCAAACCCAACTCAAACCAAACCCAAACTAATCCCAAACCAAACCCAACTCAAACAAAACCCAAACTAATCCCAAACCCAACTCAAACCACAAACCCAAACTAATCCCAAACCAAACCCAACTCAAACCAAATCCAAACTAATTCCAAACCCAACTCAAACCAAACCCAACTCAAACCAAACCCAAACTAATCCCAAACCAAACTCAAACCAAATCCAAACTAATCACAAACCTAACTCAAACAAAACCCAAACTAATCCCAAACCCAACGCAAACCAAACCCAAACTAATCCCAACTCAAACAAAAACCCAAACTAATCCCAAACCAGACTCAAACCAAACCCAAACCAAACTCAAACCAAACCCAACTCAATCCCGAATCCAAACCCAACTCAAACCAATCTGAATTTAAACCCAACTCAAACCAATCTGAATCCAAACCCACACCAAACCCAAAACAATCCCAAATCAAACCCAAACTAAACCCAACTCAAACCAAATCCAAACTAAACCCAACTCAAACCACATCCAAATTAAACCCAAACCAAACCCAAGCCAAATCCAACTCAAACCAAACCCAAACTAATCCCATACCAAACTCAAACCAAACCAAACCCAACTCAAACCAAAATCAAACCCAAACGAAACCTAAACCAAACCCAAACGAAACCTAAACCAAACCCAACTCAAACCAATCCCAAACCAAACTCAATCCAAACCCACACCAAACCAAAGGTAAGGAATTTCTGTGTGACGGTGCTGATGGAACCTGTGAGGTCCATGTCTGGTATCTCGCCATCATTTTATACTCATGCAGATCATTCTTCGGAGAACTCGTTCTGGGGACCGATGTCAGAGAACCAGGTCATCTCTGGTTTCAGATGGGATGGAGCAGAAGTTCTCAGCAGCTGAAGATAGCACAAATTCCACCTCAACTGGTCAGTGATGTTCAACTGACGTCACACCAATACTAAACCAAACTCCATCTAAACCCTACTCAAACCAAATCCAAACCAAACCCAACTCAAACCAAACCCAACTCAAACCAAACACAACTTAAACCAAACACAAACTAATCCCAAACTAAATTCAAACCAAACCCAAACTAATCCCAAACCAAACTCAAACCAAATCCAAACCAAACCCAAATTAATCCAAACTCACACCAAACTCAAACCCAAACTAAACTTAAACCAAACCCAACTCACACCAAACACAAATCTAACCCAATTCAAACCAAACCCAAACTAATCCCAACTCAAACCAATCCCAAATCAAACTCAATCCAAACCCACACCAATCCCAAACAAATCCCAAACCAAACCCAAAACAAACTCAAACCAAACCAAGTCCAAACAAAACCCAGACTATATTATTATTATTATTATTATTATTATTATTATTATTATTATTGTTGTTGTTGTTGTTGTAGTGTTG
>WWET01010759.1:0-12043 GCA_011038615.1 Limnodynastes dumerilii
TCTTTACGCAATCGCATCTCTGAATCACCCCCAAAAAGTCACCCCTGCGTTCTTAACCATGTCATGGTTACTCGTTAATTGCAAGAGTGCTGGGGTGCCTTTCTGTATCTGTGATATTTCCCCATACCTTTCTAGAACCTGCTCTAGAATATCATATATGCATAGACAAAAAAACGGCACTCTGAGAAGGTAGAAACTGCTTCAGGTGCACTTTAAGCAAGTAAAATCCAAAGTTCCATAGACCAAGGCACTCATGAAGACTTGTATAAATTAATGCAAAAATGCCACGGCTGGCAGTTTATCCAAACAGTTCCTATAGATATATATATAAAACACCAAACTATAAAAAAAAAAACAAATATAGCTACATAATAACAGAGGATCTGATCCAAATGTCTTTGCATTTACTACATGCACAGAGGTCTCACAATCTGCACAGAAGAGGGAGGTGAACCTGTACACGCGGACTGTACATGACTTACTGTGCCATAAGTCATCTGTGCGGATCAGTGGTCCTACTGTAAAATTGATCCCACATCTAGAAATCTCTTCAGTCGCTGTTGGGATGCTCATGTTCTCTATGGGGTATAATCTGTTTGCCATTTTAGCATCATTTTGGTATATGATTCTCTTAACAGATTCTTCTTTTATATTTTACAGACATGGAGATGACTTGATTGTAACACCATTTGCTCAGGTATGTAGTAGCAATATATAATATATGACTATAAAATGAAAACTCATCTAAATCCACTGACTTCGTCTAAGTAGTCTTATTACAAATGTGAGTTTGAATGTGTTTTTTCTATTGTATTTTATTTATTTAGAACGCAGGGCATAGAGACTTACTCCCTTCTGGGCTATGCTATGTCATAGTGCATCATGTGGATCAGGCACCGGTCACTGGACTAGTACACTGTCTGCCCATTGTACTATAAGCACATTACAATTCTATAGTCAGTGTGTGCTACAAAACAAAGCAAAATGGCGACACCAGCAAATATACACTATAGATATGCCCATGGAGGTACTGCCAACAGATCCAACAACTACACTATAACACCACTCTTATTATACACATCCCATTATTGTTTTGATATGTGCTGTTGATTTTGTAAAATGTGGCTACTTATTTACTTGGCATGACACCATGGACAAATGTCCCAAGAATTACTGTAATTGGGGTAGATCCAGAACTATTGCCGTACGTTTCCTCGCGTAGCGTATTTTCATGTGCGTACCTTCTATACACTCCCCTCGGCACACCCCTTGAATGTACGTATGTTGTCAAGATACGCTTTTCAAACCCTACCTTAACTTTTTCCAACGTAACCGCACTCATCTGCACACGTACGTATGGGCTAGACGAATTTACGCAGCTAAGCACGCCCATACTGTACACTTTAAATACAACCCCCCGCCTACTTCACGTATTTCAGACGTATTTTGGACACATTAAAATTGGCACGCCCACACGTAAGTATTTACGTGACACATATGTGAATGGCCCATACGTTCAAAATTACGCTACGCTAATGAGCGTATTTTCTATTGTGCGCATGCGCAGTACTTACAAATAGGCGATTTTACGTCTCCACCACGCGGATTTTACGTCTCCGCCACGCGTAAATTCGCTCACAAGCGTTGTTCTGGATCTGGCCCATAGGGTGTAAATGGGGTGTGGATTCCCCCTTTTGGGTTTTAAATGACAGCCCTTGAGATGAATCACAATAATGCAAAAAATAAAATTGATTTTAACTTTTCAATATTGCTGTTCCTGTGGTGGATGTTAGAGAATGGATATTACATATTTATTAACAGGCTTTTATATAGCGCTAACAGATCACTTTACAGAGAATATTTCACATTCACCTCAGTCCCTGGCACATTGGAGCTACATACTAAGGTCCCTAACACAGACACACACACATAGACAAACACACACACACACATAGACTAGGGCCAATTTATTCAGCCGAGAAAACCCACACAGACACGGGGAGAACATACGAACTCCACACAGATAAGGCCTAGTCCAGGAACCGAACTCACAACCACAGCGCTGTGAGACACAAGTGCTAATCACTGAGCCACCGTGCTGACCCAAATCACTAGGAAAGGAGTGTGTACCCCTTAAATAGACTTTCTTTTTCTGGCCACTTGCTTATAGTTGCAGGCAGCTGGGGCATGCGCTGCAGGACAGCCCTGTAGAGGTGCTCTACCCGCTCCATGCTCTGCAGCAATGACCCCATCATGAGCTGCATGACAGTCAGACTGAGACAGCAAAGCCAATCCACCGAGTACCCTCTCCCCTGCCCTCCCCTCCACCGCACGGTGCAAATGTTTTACAGCAGTTTATTTTATGTTATTTTAATAGTTCACTTATATTTTTCAGTTCTTCACATATTTTTTCTCAATGCTGCAGTTTCTATTTAAGATTGTAAAGTGTATAAATGTAAAGAACTGAAATGTTATTTACCTCCTCAAATTCTCTCCCCTCCCTCTCACACCCCCTTCTATTCTCTCTAGCCCCCTCTCTGCCTTCTCTCTAGCCCCCTCTCCTCCTGTTATCTCTATTCCCTCCTCCCATTTGACTTTAGACCCCTCTCCCCCTGTCCTCTCTATATAACCCCTCCCCCTGTCCTCTCTAGACCCCTCTCCCCCTGTCCTCTCTAGACCCCTCTCCCTCTGTCCTCTCTATATAACCTCTCCCCCTGTCCTCTCTAGACCCCTCTCCCCCTGTCCTCTCTAGACCCCTCTCCCCCTGTCCTCTCTAGACCCCTCTCCCCCTGTCCTCTCTAGACCCCTCTCCCCCTGTCCTCTCTAGACCCCTCTCCCCCTGTCCTCTCTAGACCCCTCTTTCTCTAGCCCCCTCTCCCTTTGTCTTCTCTAGTCCCCTATCCCTCTGTGTTCTCTAGACAACCTCTCCCCCTGTCCTCTCTAGACCCCTGTCCTTTCTAAACCCCTCTCCCCCTGTCATCTCTAGACCCCTCTCCCCCTGTTTTCTCTAGACCCCTCTCCCCTTGTCCTCTCTAGACAACCTCTCCCTCTGTCTTCTCTAGCCCCTTCACCCTGTCCTCTCTAGATAACCTCTTCCCCTGTCCTCTCTAGACCCCTCTCCCTCTGTCTTCTCTAGCCCCTCTCCTCCTGTTCTCTGTAACCCCCTCCCCTCCTGTTTACTCTATCCCTTTCTTCCCCTAACTCTTTTTCCTTACATGTAATGATTCATATTTTATCATCTAGTTCCCTTTCTCTGCTCTCGCTTATGCAGGTGCATCAGTACCATGTTTTTTATAGGGGTCAGGATGACCCCTGGCACTTGGTGCTGGTGGTGCCTGGATTTGCTGTCTCCCTGAATTTGTCTATTCATCTCATCCTTGATCCCCACCATTGGCCTTGTGTGTGACTAGGAATAAAAAGAATCACAATTCTGATACTCTTGAAATAAATGAACTAAAACGCAAAGCATTCAATGCCTTTGAAATCCTTTATTTTACTTTTATTTACACACGTTATTTTCATCAAAATAGAAACATGTAGAAAAGTACATAGAAGGCAGAGAGGAATGCATGCAAGTAACATAAAACATTATACATCATCATTACACACAACTTACTGATAGAGAGAGAGAGAGGGAGAGCGATTCTATCTGCATGGCGGCTACAGCATCTATATCTGTGAGTCAGAGTCTGAATCTCTTCCTGTCACTTCACAGGCATCAAATTACCATCAATATTAGCTTAAAATCCCCCATAGATGACTGTTGTGTCTGGCACAGTCTGTGTACACAGATTCCATACAACATATAACACAGTCTGTTATTGTCAGTGCTAAATCCACTTTCTTAAACCACTGTGCTTATTGCTAGGTGTGTTCACGCCATGTGTACTTTTCCACAAGGTTTATTTAAGTTCTCTCCCACATAGTGCAGATATTATTGCTAAGATCATCCATTATACATATTATTCTATCAGATGCACATATACAGAAATACTGGAAAACAAGAGAAGTGCAATGGTGAACGTGGGAAAACGTATGGTAAAAGGACAACCAGCAATCCACAAATAGACAGATACTAGTCAGCATTTATACTAGATACTAGACCACATTTACGCAATCGTAAGAATAATCGTAAGAAAGAGATACGTAGATTACGTTAAAAAAATTACTATGCATGCGCAGTAGTAAAAATCGCTAAACACCTGACGTATATGTTATACGTCCGGTACTCTGAATACGGGCCTAAGTTCCATACGGTGGATTTTAAATGGAAATGGTCTGTGTTTCCGCTCCGCATGCCTTATTTTACAGTATGGGAGGTGTTGGACAGACCGCTGACCCGCAAGTGTGATTTGAGGCTTCCTTAATGTCAGCGTATGTTACACTTTTTAGGAATGAGAGGAGTTCACTTCCCTCTCTCATGCAGAATTAAATGCACCCGATGTACGGAAAACATGTGGGGTGTGGATTTGGAATCCAGGTCCAAGCTTCATGTCTGTTGAGTGTACGAACGCAGTCACCAAATGTGGGTATATTGTGGCTAGTAATCAGCGGAAAACGCTCCCATTTTGTAAGTCTGGATCTGGTCTATAGTGAGGAATAGAGCTTAGGACAGCTGTTAATGAGATTCCATAGTGGGAAACGGGTTCTCACCAAAACAAAAAGCTGTGAAGCACTGTTGCACATAATGGGGTACATCCAGAACTAAGTATGTTAGTGTTATTACGCTAGCCGGAGACGTAAAAACGCTATTTCCTATGTACTGCGCATGGCAGATGTTATGCCACATACCATTTTAGTATCAACAGCGTAAATAAACGAGGGGGTGTGACAGCCATGCGACACCCATAATTACGCTTCAGAGGCGGCGTGAGGCATTTATATCATACAGTATGGGCGTGCTTAGACACCTATGTACGTGGAGCCTTTACGTATGTCAATAGTTACGCATTGAAAAGTTAAGGTAGGACTTGGAAAGTGTAAAACGGTCTAAGTACGCACGAGCAAGGGGAGTGCATAGAAAATACGCTACGTGATCAAACGCAACGGGAACATAGGTCTGGATTTGGCCCAATGTCGTTATCGGGGGGGGGGCATACACACTTTATTTGGGAGACAGAGAAACACACTAGTGCACAAAGGAATTTAAAGTTGGGGGAATCTCATATCGGATGTGTCTGTTGAAGCTTCTTTGGGTGTCTTCTCTGGCCTCATTATCGATATCAGTCCAAGATTCTCCCCAGCTTAAATATGGAGTTAGTACAAGTAAAGTCACAAGTTGACAGCATCGCCAGACTGAATATACATGTAACTATTGGAGTGTTTATCCCTAACTCAGTATGGTCACAATGCTGATTTACACTCCACTTGCAGACGTTTGTCACATACTTTGGTGGTATGTGATGGTGTCACACTGTTCTTTTTATTCCACATTTTGCACACATGAATAATTATTCATTGCTTTAAGCAAGTCAGAGAAGATTTTATACAAGCACTAATATCAAGTGTCTATGAAAATGGTGACTTGTAATACACCAGGGTTTAATACTCAGTGCTCAGTCTAAATATTATATGAATGTGTTACATAAAGGCAGGTGCCAAGTAGAGGAAATAGGTCACCTGGGACACTCATGTTACCCTAGAAAGGGTTAATAGATTTGAAAAAGACATTCTCTAGGTCATCATAAGACATTTTTTCCCTGAGTCACTGTAATGCAGCGCCACCTAGTGGTGATGTAGGGATAATATTCTGTTAGGCTATATTGTATCTACAAATCAGAGTTTATAATAATTTAGTTACTATTGCGATGAATTTCTTTTCCCCACAAATAATCCAAGCTGCATACATCCAGTCTGTTATCTCTCCCAATAGGCAACTTATTGCATTGGCAGTTTAAAAAACATAAAGGATTTTTGGATTGTTCTAAGAATGCTGGACCAGATTCACCCCTAAGAAGCTGATGCTTCTTAGGTGCGTATAGTTAGAGATTCTACTATGGCGCATGCATTATCATATTGACTATGCAAGCTACGTAGCATTTAAAAACCACATATAGTTTTTTTAAGTAAGGAGAGGCATGCCACGGCAGCCTCGTGACAAGAGTGGGTTGGGGTAAGATTTAAATGATAGCAAGAAAAATGGCTGCGCTTCTATACAACAAATTAAATATGTGCAAGTGTATATATAAACCAAAGTGACCACTATGTAAATACAAGGAACAAAAGAGGTCCGGCGCTCCAAACATACATTAAATAACACTATGTGTCAGCACATAAATAAAAAGGAGGTTTAGTTCACAATATAGCTATATTGGGTTAAGCTCACCTGCCCAGCGTCAAGGCACCTCCTGTAGGTGAGTCCCTATCCATTTGCTATATGTGTACACAGGAGGTCTCTGCAGGCTATTCAAATGCAGGTAGTGTCTTAACAGAGACCTCCTGTGTACACATATAGCAAATGGATAGGGACTCACCTACAGGAGGTGCCTTGACGCTGGGCAGGTGAGCTTAACCCAATATAGCTATATTGTGAACTAAACCTCCTTTTTATTTATGTGCAGACACATAGTGTTATTTAATGTATGTTTGGAGCGCCGGACCTTTTTTTTGTTCCTAAGATTTAAATGAGTCTGGGAGTTCGTGAGCAAGGGATCTCCGTGCTTAATTTCATTCATAAAAAGGAGAATACACATGGACACTTAAGGTAGCGCTTTGGCACTCATAAGTGCCTTCACGAATGGGGGAGGCACCAAAAACTAAGTGACTACTTATCTCCCTTCGAATTTGGTCCCTTTTTTGGTTAAGCCTCATGGTTTACATAAATAATGAGGATGCAGGTCTTCCTTTATTATATGTCATTATTATATAGGGTTATGGTCATATGATGGGATAGAAAAGTGGTACATTGAAGGTAACAAGCACTCCCCTAAAAAAAAGAACCTCAAGTATAAGAAACGCCTTTTCTCTATTTTAGTGGAGTGGGATTGGCCTTTCTTATTAATATGGCCGTGTTCTCCATTTATCTCACCACCCTCATACTTAGCAAAGAACCTCCTCCCTTATTCTGCTCCTGAGCAGTGACAGCTTATTGGTCAACACATTTTTATTTATTTCTCTTAATCTAAATTTCCCAAATAAAAATTTTCACTTGTTGTGTCTCTGCCGCTTTTCTTTCTGGCAGTGTGACCCATGGGATATAGTCATTATTTTTTCCCTCTGAAATTAGTTTGAGATACTCTTTGCTATGGCTTAAAATACATCACCAGTTTATGTTATAGATGCTATAGTGTTTTACACCGTGCCTAGTACCATGGCCCCTATTACCTTTAACAGTCATTGTGCTGATCTGCTACAGCCACCTGCGGCAGACCCCAATCCTTGTATGTAAACATGTATTGTATCTGCCATTCTTAATGGCACATAATAGTACATTCTACGTGTTTGATGTAGTATGGCAAAAATATGTTCTAATGTGATTGATGAAACTGTGATGTGTAATAGTGACATGTATGCTTGCTTTTAGGTACTGGCCAGTCTTCGTACTGTAAGGAATAATTTTGCTGCAATAACCAACTTGCAAGATCGAGCGCCCAGCAAGTAAGTCATCATTTGGAGCAATTGTCACATGACATATCTGACAGGATCTCCAGAAAAAGAGGAATCAGGAGTTGGATGAAGTAGGCTTTATCTCATACCAGTAAAAGGGGCAGGCTGGGCTAATAGTAACATTGGACAAACCATGTGAAGTATTTTTATTGCTGATCGTAAGTAACTCTCCTGCTCCAAAGTAACATATTGCCAGAGGCCCATTCACTCAGATTACCAATGTCATCTCACTTTCTCTCTGGAGATCTAGAATTGGAACACAGTAGTAGAGGCTTATAATCCCAAAGGGCTGAAATGTAGCGTCCTCTTTCATTGGGGTATATTTACTAAAGTCGATTTAAAAAAAAAAAGACCAAAGTCCCGGGACTTTAGCCTTTAGCAAAATCGACCAGGCAAACATCGCCGAACAAAAATCATCCAGATGTTTGCCATCTAAAAAATACAAATCACCATATTCACTAAAGGCGAGTTTAAATCGCCTTTAGTTCGTCGGCAAAGCCTTGAAAAACAAAGCGCCGATAAAACAAAGTGCCATGTGTGTGGGGCGCTTTCATTGAAACTACAAGCAACTTTCAACGAAAGCGCCCCACACTGTACCAGAAAAGCACATGTCAATATATTTGACGTGTTTTTCTCTTTCCAAAATACAAGCGCATGCATGGAATGCTTAGCATGGCTGCGCTGATAGAACTACAAGGATCAGCATTTCTGAGCCTTGTAGTAATATCAGCATCAGCATGTTAAACCTTCTAAGCATGCTGCGCTGTATCCGGTGAAAATAAAAAATGGTAAAAAAAAAACAGTGTCATTAAAACATACACACTACACACGTCATATTAAAATATACATTTACAAACCTTAATATTGCCCCCTACCATGTAAAATTAATACAAGTGGCCACACTGTTTTGTAATAAACTTTTGGTAAACTAAAGTGTTTTGCATAAAGCAAATAAACATATTTCTGACTCACCGTTTAGCTGTCATCATTCTTGGGAAGAGTTGCTTGTAGATTATTCTTTCTTTCAAGTACGGTAATAGAACTACAAGGATCAGCATTTCTGAGCCTTGTAGTAATATCAGCATGTTAAACCTTCTAAGCATGCTGCGCTGTATCCAGTGAAAATGAAAAATGGTAAAAAAAACAGTGTCATCAAAACATACATACTACACACGTCATAATAAACTATACATTTACAAACCTTAATATTGCCCCCTACCATGTAAAATTAATACAGGTGGCCACACTGTTTTGTAATAAACTTTTGGTAAACTAAAGTGTGTTGCATAAAGCAAATAAACATATTTCTGACTCGCCGTTTAGCTGTCATCTCTTGGGAATAGTTGCTTGTAGTTTCTTCTTTCTTTGCAGTTAATCTTCTCCAGTTGCTTGAAGAATCTTGTCCGCTTGCTTGAAGAAGATGTTCCGGTCCTTCCTTCTGCTCTTTGGCCTCTTCTGGCACTTGCCCCAACAACAGGCTCCGTCCTCTTCTTGGGCGCCGCTACTAATGACCATTCGGACACTAGATGGCACCCTTTTATACAAATGATGACGTCATTTACATTAGTGGGCTCTAGTGAGCACTCTAGTGTTTATGACGTCATAAATTGTATAAAAGGGTGCCCTCTAGTGTTCAAATGGTCGTTAGTAGCGGCGCCTAAGAAGAGGAAGGAGCCTGTCGACGCGGAAAGTGACAGAAGAGGCAGAAAAGCAGAAGGAAAGACCGGAACATCTTCTCTAAGCAACCAGAGAAGATTCTTCAAGCAACTGGAGAAGATTAACTGCAAAGAAAGAAGAAACTACAAGCAACTCTTCCCAAGAACGAGGACAGCTAAACGGTGAGTCAGAAATATGTTTATATGCTTTATGCAACACACTTTAGTTTACCAAAAGTTTATTACAAAACAGTGTGGCATATAACTCCAGGGTGGGCAATTTTTGGGTTCTTACCACAAGGACAACGGATAGCTAGAGGAGATAAAAAACGCCTTATGTTCATTAGTGCAGTGGCAAATAATGTTATTCTTCAGACATGGATGTCAGCCACAAGACCTAATATGCAAGTTATTTTTTCTTTTAAAATGGACTGGGTAGAAACATTATTGGAGAAAGATAGTAAAGTGGAAAGCTTTTTTGACTGTTGGGAAAGTTACATAACTATCTTAGCCCCAACGGTTCAGGGGAAAATTAAGGAATCCTTTAAGGATTCGGTTTGGTACATTTTGAGGAAACAGGCTAATGATCGTCGAGTAATAAAACATTGGTTACAGACCTAATGAGCGACACCTTCTGAAGCTGCTTGTGTTTAGACAAAAAAAACAGTGTGGCCACCTGTATTAATTTTACATGGTAGGGGGCAATAAATGTATATTTTAATATGACGTGTGTAAATGTTTAGTATGTATGTTTTAATGACACTGGTTTTTTTTTTTACCATTTTTTATTTTCACCGGCTACAGCGCAGCATGCTTAGAAAGCTTAACATGCTGACACTGATATTATTACAAGGCTCAGCAATGCTGAGCCTTGTAGTTCTATCAGCGCAGCCATGCTAAGCATTCCAAACATGCTGCGCTTGGGTTTTTTTTTTTTGTTTAGCATAAAGCACAGCGATTTACCCCTTGAAAAATCGATGCATATTGACAGGGATTTAAATTTGCAGGTAAAAATCGTCTGTTAGTGAATCCCGCGATTTTAACTAAAAAATGGAGGGAAAATAGCAGCGAGACCAAAAAGCGACCTTAGTGAATATACCCCATTATCCCTAGTGTTAGCGACATCATAGACATGTAGCACATTAAAAGTATTAGCAAATACTATGGTTCTCATCTGTTCTGTAGAAACCTGTATTGTGCAGGAAATAAAAGGACCTGGATAGAACAGCCTCGATGACTGTGTTCTGGTCCTATTTATAAACACAAGTTTTGTTGTGTGTCATTAATACTCAATGCATTCAGTGTGTGGTAACAGTGCTCAGTGCTCTGTATGATCCAGCCACACAGCAGTGTTAGTAACAGAGATGAGGGAATTTTAGAAAAGAAAGAGAGAGTGTGTAGGTTTGTGTTAATAATGTAATAAAAAAGCAAAGTGTTTGTTAATATGGTAACTAAAGCTTAGGAAGGTTGAAGAATCTGATAAGCTTGTTAGACATGTTAGGTACCCAAAGGCCTCAGGTTCAAAACAATACTATTTTGTTTTTGTTTAGCACTGTATGTCCTTGACAATAGGCAACGTAGCAGTAGCTAGTCTATATAGACACTAGATGGCGCTCAACGCTAACTGCTCATTGCTCTCAGTTAGAAATTCTTACTTTACACTTGTATTCTGCATTCTTCTAACATGTTTTTTATTACTATTATTTTATAGAAGGTCAACAATGTGTAACCAACCATCCATCAATAAAGCAAGTATACCAGGTAAGACAAGTTTTTTTTTTCGTTTTTTTTTATCAAAATGAAAATGTTTATGTACAATTTTTTTCAATTTTTATTTAAATGGTATTGAGTTTGTACAGTTTTCTGCCAGAAAGATGTTGGGAAATGCTGCACAATACCTTTCCTGTAAAAGAGTATATGAATTGATTTAGGCACAAACGGATCTAGAAAAAGCTTTGGTGACTATAAAATCGAGAGCAGCAGTCTAGTATATTTGAATGTGTTTGATTAATAATTTCACTTACAGTACATAAATATATAACTATTTTAAAGTGTAACCTGTATGAACAGACAGATGGGAAAATACCTGCTGTCACTCCATATGAATAAGACAACATTATTATGTGCTGTACATTCGTGGGCCTATCAGATCTCATGGAACTTGTGACATCACTGAGACATAGTAGGCTGCATGTTTATGTACACTGTTGGTAGTCACAGCCACACACAGGTTGTCTTGGTAACTGTTATAGGGTAGGAGTTACAGTTTTAGGTTTGTTGACTTGGTAGGTTTGCCTTATAGCTAATTAATATAAATGATTAGCTCTATTACTTGTTTTCACAACAGTGGTCAGTAAGTTACAGTTCACATCATGCATATTATATAAAATTATTATTACGCTCTTGAGACTTATTTGCAAGCAGGAAGTTTAAATGGGAAAACCTATTACAGAGCATCATTTTCTTTTTCATTTATATAGAGTAGTTTATTTCGTTTTTTATTGTTCTTTAATTCCTTGTCAATTTCTGCATGTGGAAGAAGGTTGTAAACTGTAATGAGGTGACATGAACTCACCTGGATCTACTGTCTGTTCACCTGTAGTCCAATTGGGTCACTTTTCTGGCATGGTGCTCCCAGTTGGTGATCTCTTGGAATGTAGCTGCACAGCCTGTTTGGGAGAGTTGAAATGTACTTTAATTTCTCCTATAAGTATTTCTTCTTGTTTTATTGTAATTAGAACTTCACAAGTCTTCTTTTTCGATTCAGGAGGCTTGTTCAGCAG
>WWET01010761.1:0-11822 GCA_011038615.1 Limnodynastes dumerilii
TAATGTAAGTGTCTGGTGGCTTATCATATGTCTGTATAATATAAGTGTCTGGTGGCTGATTATATATCTATATATTGTATAGTGTAAGTGTCTGGTGGATTATCATATAATTTAATCATATTTCTGTATAATGTAAGTAGTTGGTGGCTTATCATATATTTGCAAATGTATGTAACAAATTTTCTGATTTTTATTTTAAGATTGGATGTTATGGTTTGTTGCTGGTTATATATATAAAGATAGGATGTTATGGTTTGTTGCTGGGTAATTGTAAGAGTGCTGGGGTGTCTTTTCTGTATTACAGTAATTGCACCATGCACGCCTTCCTATTGTTAAAGCACCAGTTTTCAGGAGCTGTGCTGGAGTCCATGCCCTCAATGTTTTATTTGCAGCCCCTGATCAACCATTAGATTACTAGGCCACAAGACTTCAGGGGGGCACCAGCACAAGAGCATTGGGGAACTTGGATGCCATGCATAAGCCTGTAACACTATGCCCTGATTGTCTGACGGTCAGGCACTGCTCCTGTGTAAGTGAATTGGTGACACTGAGACCTGTTCCCTCCATTCTGTTGTCAGGATTTCTCCGTCCGATCCAGCTGAGGAGCTGCCGTGTTCCTGGAATGGCTGCAGTCTGGCAGCAGGTTCTGGCAGTTGATGCAAGGTATATATTGCATGCATATTGTGTGTATATAGTGACTGGTGATTCGAGGGGTCGGGCTGTGTGTATGGTGACTGGAGGGACCGCTGTGTGTGTGTGTGTATGGTTACTGGAGAGGACAGGCTGTGTGTATGGTGACTGGAGGGGTTGGGCTATGTGTATGGTGACTGGAGGGACCGCTGTGTGCGTGTATGGTTACTGGAGGGGACAGGCTGTGTGTATGGTGACTGGAGGGGTTGGGCTATGTGTATGGTGACTGGAGGGACCGCTGTGTGCGTGTATGGTTACTGGAGGGGATGGAATGGGCTGGTGTATGGTGACTGGAGGGGACGGGCTGCGTGTATGGTGACTGGAGGGACCACTGTGTATGTTGACTGTAAGGGGACGGGCTGTGTGTATTGTGTCTGGATGGGACAGGCTCTGTGTGTGTGTATGGTGACTGGAGGGGATGGGCTGTGTGTATTGTCTGGAGGGGACAGGCCCCGTGGTATGGTGACTGGAGGGGACGGGCTGTGTGTATGGTGACTGGAGGGGACGGGCTGTGTGTATGGTGACTGGAGGGGACGGGCTGTGTGTATGGTGACTGGAGGGGACGGGCTGTGTGTATGGTGACTGGAGGGGACGGGCTGTGTGTATGGTGACTGGAGGGGACGGGCTGTGTGTATGGTGACTGGAGGGGACGGGCTGTGTGTATGGTGACTGGAGGGGACGGGCTGTGTGTATGGTGACTGGAGGGGACGGGCTGTGTGTATGGTGACTGGAGGGGACGGGCTGTGTGTATGGTGACTGGAGGGGACGGGCTGTGTGTATGGTGACTGGAGGGGACGGGCTGTGTGTATGGTGACTGGAGGGGACGGGCTGTGTGTATGGTGACTGGAGGGGACGGGCTGTGTGTATGGTGACTGGAGGGGACGGGCTGTGTGTATGGTGACTGGAGGGGACGGGCTGTGTGTATGGTGACTGGAGGGGACGGGCTGTGTGTATGGTGACTGGAGGGGACGGGCTGTGTGTATGGTGACTGGAGGGGACGGGCTGTGTGTATGGTGACTGGAGGGGACGGGCTGTGTGTATGGTGACTGGAGGGGACGGGCTGTGTGTATGGTGACTGGAGGGGACGGGCTGTGTGTATGGTGACTGGAGGGGACGGGCTGTGTGTATGGTGACTGGAGGGGACGGGCTGTGTGTATGGTGACTGGAGGGGACGGGCTGTGTGTATGGTGACTGGAGGGGACGGGCTGTGTGTATGGTGACTGGAGGGGACGGGCTGTGTGTATGGTGACTGGAGGGGACGGGCTGTGTGTATGGTGACTGGAGGGGACGGGCTGTGTGTATGGTGACTGGAGGGGACGGGCTGTGTGTATGGTGACTGGAGGGGACGGGCTGTGTGTATGGTGACTGGAGGGGACGGGCTGTGTGTATGGTGACTGGAGGGGACGGGCTGTGTGTATGGTGACTGGAGGGGACGGGCTGTGTGTATGGTGACTGGAGGGGACGGCTGTGTGTGTGTATGGTGACTGGAGGAGACGGGCTGTGTGTGTGTGTATGGGGATTGGAGGGGACGGGTTGTGTGTATGGTGACTGGAGGGTATTGTATCTTATGGTTGTTATCTGATAACTCTCAGGTACAACGCCTATCGCACTCCCGCACACCCGCAGTTCCGCACGCAGTACATCCGGCGACGCAGTCAGCTCCTCCGAGAGAATGCGAAAGCTGGATTTGAGCCGCTGCTGCGGCGTCAGTACCTGAAACTGCGCAGTCAGCTCCTCGCACAGCGCTACGGCCCCCTGTCTGAGCAGAGCAGCTTCCGGGCACATAGTAACAGCATCCGCAGCTCCCGCACCACCCTGGACCGCATGGAGGTGAGTAGCTGGGCACACTGGCGGGAAGGACCAGCATGGCGCCGTGTACACAGAGAGAGGGAATATGACGCACGTTGTCTCTCTAGGATTTAGAAGAAGACCCACGCTCCCAGGGGTCACGAGGTCACCGGCGCTCCGTCAGCCGCGGCTCCTACCAATTACAGGCACAAATGAACCGTGTGGCTCAAGAGGAACGGTTAGAAGAAGCCGTGGGGGTGGAGGCGGGGGGCATTTAATATGCGGGTGCTCTAACATTGCCATCTTATAGGGCTCCTGGAAGCCTGGTACCAACACCACTGGCCGAGGCAAGTAGAGCGATGGCCGGCGACACCACACTCAGTGAGAATTACGCTTTTGCCGGCATGTACCATATATTTGATCAACACGTGGATAAAGCTGGTAGGTGGCCTCCAAAACTTGCTGTGAGACTGTGCAATACCCAACATGACCTGAGCAAGGGCATCACCATCCAACATAACAAGAGCGAGGGCATTACCATCCAACACGACCTGAGAGAGGGCACCACCATCCAACATGACCTGAGAGAGGGCACCACCATCCAACACCAAACATGACCTGAGAGAGGGCATCACCATCCAACATGACCTTAGAGAGGGCATCACCATCCAACATAACATGACCTGAGAGAGGGCATCACCATCCAACACCCAACATGACCTGAGAGAGGGCATCACCATCCAACATGACCTGAGAGAGGGCATCACCATCCAACATGACCTGAGAGAGGGCATCACCATCCAACATAACATGACCTGAGAGAGGGCATCACCATCCAAGATGACCTGAGAGAGGGCATCACCATCCAACATAAGATGAGCGAGGGCATCACCATCCAACACCTAACACGACATGAGCGAGGGCATCACCATCCAACATGACATGAGCGAGGGCATCACCATCCAACATGACCTGAGCGAGGGCATTTCCATCTAACATGAGCTGAGAGAGGGCACCACCATCCAACACCAAACATGACCTGAGAGAGGGCATCACCATCCAACATAACATGACCTGAAGGGGATGGGCCTGGGCTGTGTAGATGTGACTCTGTGTCTTTCTTTCCTTCCAGTCCATAAGGTGCAGTTTGCCAATGATGACAAGAACCTCCTTGCTTGCTGCTCATTGGACGGTACGATTTCCGTGTGTCAGCTGGTACCCACGCCCCCGGCCGTGCTGCAGACTCTACGCGGACACACTTGTCCCGTCAGCGACTTTGCCTGGTCTCTGTCTAACGACATAATCGTGTCCACGTCTCTGGACTGCAGCATGTGCATCTGGAACACGCAGGACGGCCGCTGCATCCGGCAGATCCCCGACCCAGACTCCGCTCAGATGCTGTGCTGCACGTTTCAGCCGATCAATAACAATCTGACTGTGGTGAGTGCAGTACACTTCCCTCTCCTGCAGGTGTCGCTGTGTCACACATCTATATGATTTCTGCACCGTGATATAGACGGTGACGGGTTTTGCGATCTTGTAACTGTATATTTTCGTGCAGGTCGGTAACGCAAAACACAACGTCCACGTGGTGAATATTTCCACTGGTAAAAAGGTGAAGGGGGGCAGCAGCAAGCTGACCGGCCGCGTCCTGTCTCTGTCCTTCGACTCGGCTGGCAGGATTCTGTGGGCCGGTGACGACCGTGGGAGCATCTTCTCATTCCTGTTTGACATGGCCACCGGTAAACGGCCCCTTTATTATAACTAATAAACCCACGGTGAGGATATTCTTCCATGTATCCCAGGCATGTGTACTTTGCTCAGCCACCTGTGGTAGGTTGTTCCACGTATCCAGTACCCTTTTAGTGGTCACCATTTCCTTTAAACCTTCCCCCAATCTGCGATGTATTCCTTGCGTCACGCCGTCCTCTCTATAAAGCCTCTGTTACTATGCGCAGCATTATAGACCGGGGCTCTGTACTGTAATGAGCAGATTCATCCATTTCTCTCCTGCAGGTAAATTAACAAAAGCCAAGCGCCTGGTAGTGTCGGAGGGCAGCGCCATCACCAGTATCTCAGCCCGCTCGTGGATTAGCCGGGAGGCCCGTGATCCTTCCCTGCTGGTGAACGCTTGTATTAACAAGCTCTTACTGTACAGGTGGGACATCTACAGGGCTCATTACATCTCCCTTTTATGGGCCACATTAAGAAAGGGGTGGGGCTGGTGACAAGAGGGCGGTCCCTCTTACGTCAGGATAGTGTGGGCGTTCCCTCTTACGTCAGGTTAGTGTGGGCGTTCCCTCTCGCAGGACTGTTCCTGCACTAGAGATGGGGAAGGTAAGGCAATCCCCTGCACTAGAGATGAAGGTAAGGCAATCCCCTGCACTAGAGATGAAGGTAAGGCAATCCCCTGCACTAGAGATGAAGGTAAGGCAATCCCCTGCACAGCACTAGCTGATCCCTTAGTAACTTCAACTCAGGAATTCAAGATCAGAAATGTGGATCCAGCCAGTACAGTTTCCATGATTTACATTCTACCACACGATAGACTCTAGAGCAGGAATATGGAAGATGAGCCTTATGGGTGATTGTGTTGAGGTGGAATATTATTATGTGGAGATGTCACAATTAATGATGTGGTCAATGCAATCTCTGTGCGGCTGCTTTAAGCATGGCTGATGGGGCAATGTATTCAGATGTTCTCTGCTCCTCACAGGGTGGTGGATAACGAGGGGACTCTGCAGCTAAAACGGACCTTTCCCATCCAACAAACCAGTCACGCCATCCGCAGCATCTTCTGCCCGCTCATGTCCTTCAGACAAGGAGCCTGTGTCGGTAAGTCTGTGCCGGGGGGATTTCCATACATCCGGCTGTTATGATATAGAGGTATACCAAGCTCTTACACCGGCATGGACGGAACCTGTGCTGTGACCGACCCTCCTTTACACTCTTTACGGTTCCGTTAGACCGGATTCAGACTCAAAAGTGAGCGTTTCCGCATCGGTGGCTTTGGTTTTGCGTTCCTTGCATGTTTCGAACGCCGTGACTGTGCCGGAATGGTACATTACCGGTTTTTCTTGATGTATCATATGACTCGCCTGCAGGGCTCTGGATAAGGGACACCAGGCTTGGGCGTAGCGTTACATATATGTCTGTATCTCACTCTGAACGCTGTCTGTTGTCCTTCACAGTGACAGGGAGTGAAGACATGTGCGTCTACTTCTTCGATGTGGAACGGGCCACCAAGGCCATTGTGAACAAGCTGCAGGGGCACAGTGCCGCCGTCCTGGGCATCAGCTTCAACTGCGACGAAAGTTTGTTAGCTTCCAGCGACGCCAAGGGGATGGTGATCATCTGGAGGAGGGAGCAGAAGTAGTTCCATTTATCCCACTGCCTGCACGGGACCCCACACCCTTCTCTTATTTATATCTGCTGTATGTATCTGAAAATAAAACACTACGCTCCGAGGATGAAGGGTGGCAATGATTGGGTTATAACGGTCCTGGTAAATCGCAGGTAGCAATGATACGGAGGAGGTAGAGACTTGCCAGGCGAAGGAAGAGGCAGGTGATTAGATGACGTGGCTCGTGTCTGGTGAACAGGGCACACCGCTGTCGTTGAAGGGTAAACGTTGTATCCGGCCAATCAGCTTACACTTTCTTGACCCTTGATGTGCGTGCTCTGAGGGGTGGGGAGACATTGATCGTGTATTTGACGCCATAGAGAGACATCATGACTTTCAGGAGAGCATTGAGTTGTTTACATAACATTGATCATCCAACAAAGGTGACGAGTGTCATCAAATCCGAGGCTCAGACAGTGATCCGTGTGAGGAGGTGTCTGTCCTGCGTCACATACAGGTCACATGACCGTCACGTCCGCCAGAGGCTGCATCCATCTCTGTACCACACACCAGAGATAGCCTTAATCTGTGCCAAGGGAGACGCAAACGCTCAAGCACGATATACCCCCATAGGGGCAATTACACTAAGAATAGCTACAGAGGACCGGGGCAGCAGCACAAATAAGACGACTATTAGAAGAGCTTTCTGTATACTGATCCGTAACTTCCCAAAATAACGTCACTCTGCACCCATACCACACATCAGGGCTGAGGCAGACCAGACAGAACCCCAGTGCCCCCATTCCCTCTCTACCTGCAGCTCTACATCGTCATCCACGTCCACGCAGCCATTAGGAGCGTCCACAACTACATGCAGAGCTTTACTCACCTCTGGGCAATCTCTGTAGAGTTATGCCACGTCTCACGTGGTTTACTTTCCCCAATAGCGCTATGCCACGTGCCGGACGCACGCCGCGCTGACAGTATCCGTACGCACGGTTAGCGCCGTTCCTAGCGTTAAACAATCCATACCTAGACACTGCATGAAATGACCACACTTGCGCCACATTAAAATACAGTTCATTGTTTGTGAGATTACAGAATATTGTATTTACATAAAAGGATCAGTTAAAAAAAAATAAAAAAAAGATATAAAAACAGTTCATGTGAAACCGTCCATAACACGAATAAAATCCACCCTCTCGTTCAGAATAATGAAGGGTGGAAGTAAATCTCCCGATATTCCCAGACTGCCCCACAGACGGGAGAGGATTCAAGTAAAATAAATGATCCAATGTGTAATTTAGGAATGGGGGGAAGAGGGGGCGGTCACCGGGTGAGGACGCTCCCATTAAAAGGAAATAAACATACGGTAGCACCAATGGAGGGGCAGCGGACTCAGCATGAGGGGTGTAATGAATCCCTTCCGCCCCCGGTAACGGTTATTCAAGTGCTGTGGTAAAAGCGGGGGTCCCGCCCGTCCACAGGAAGTGACAGGTATCCGCCGCTCAGAAGAGGTATTTCCGACAGCTCTCTGCGCCACACTTGCATTCAACTCTGATGCGCTTTTTCGGAGATGCTGGAAGCCCGGCCAGGCCGAAATTGGAATCCATCTTTGTACTCTCAACATCGACAGGGTCCACTGAAAGACAAAGACAACAGAGGGAGAGATTAGATAGTAAGCTCCACGAGCGGAGTCCTTTGTACGGGGATAGCGAAGCATGTGTCACGCAGCTTACAATAGCCCCCGGCTGCTGAAACTCTCTCTATACTAAGGCACCGGCCACCGGATTATCCACAAGGGAGGTCACCCCGTGGCCACTCTTCCTGCCGGAGCCGCTGGGACAGAAGGCTAAGCAGCGGAGCAGAAACCGTCTGAGAAGACGTCAGTGAGTAAATATTATTATATATCTGTTTTTCTTATGTTTCTCTTTCCGTAGTCACATTATAAAGTGTATAAAACCTGGCGCGTAGATGATCTAGAACTCTGTCCAACCACAGCAGAGGTTACAGCGTAATCACAGGCCTGGAGCGTGCCGCACCCCGCTAGCAGACCCCTATTAGTAACCGCGGGAAGATACTGAGCGCAGTAACGGCGGAGCGGAAAGCACTCACCTTGCATGTTATAGTCGAACGTCAGTTCTTCACCAGTGCGTATTGTACGTGTAGCGAAAAAGGCGATACGAGGGAGCCGCTCGTCCTGGTTATCGATGAACACGTTATATACCTGCAGGTTGGGTCTACACTGTAACAAGAGGGAGAACAGAGCGGCTTAGCGGGACATTCGGCGCTGCCTTAGTTTCTTCTGGTGACAAAGAGCAGCGATACTTACGCTGTGATTTACAAAGTGCGAAATATTCCCGTAACGAGCAGCATCCACAGTGTACACGTCCTCCACATAATCCAGGTCAAAGAGGTACGTGGCCCCCTGGCGGTCGTAGATATGTCCCCTGCGCTCTGCCTCGTCTGAGGTGATGATCTGAAATGCAGATTCCATTAGACATGTAATACACCAGAGCGCGCTTTACGGTCATCCGGCCACTGGGGGTCACTGTTACAGAGCAAATACTAAGCCCTCTCCTTAGGGGGACAGTTTATCCCGCACGGCTGAGCATTTACAGATATGCGACGATCGCAGCATGCAAGCGCCGGACGGGATCCACAGCCCCAATAACGGCCCGTTTTCTATGCGATCTGTGCACGTATCCGTGCGGACCCCTATGCGCGCTCTTACCTCTCCCACGTACTCCATAACAAAGCTGTTCCTGCGGATCTTCTCCAGCGTGCGCACGCCCCAGCCTCTGCCGTCGTCCGTCCTGAAGATGCAGAGTTTGTATTGGATCCCTTTTTGCACCACGCGGTTTGGACAGGAGTCGTCGCAGCGGCAGAGGGAATTGCATTCGTAGATGGGGAAGCCGGGCTTGACTTTCACCTGCCCCTCCTCGTTGTAGGCAAACTTATTGTGGAAGCCCCCCGGGCAGCAGCCGTTCTGGTCTGTGAAACAGTCTTTGCATTTGCAGCCCACGACTGATTTGGTGATGGTCACCCCCTCCCCCACCTTATACTCGTTAATGTATACAAAGTCCTTCGGGGGCCCCTCTAGATCCACCTCATTCTCCACCAAGACGACACCGGGGTGGGCCCGTTTGGCGTTCAGCTGCAGCTCCCACAGACGGAGCCGTTGCCTCTGTTTGGCCTTTAGCACCACGTGATGGGAGAGGCTGGAGTCCAGCCTCCGGGGACACCGCGCAATTGTCTTTCTACTTGCGGAGTTCCCGGCAGCCTTGGCCCGTCGTAGCAGCTCCCTCTCCAGATCCCGGTGGAACTGTTTGAGTAAATTGAAGCACTTGAGGTGATGGCGGGGTACCCAGGAACAATCAGAATCGGGGTACCCCTTCCACTTGACCAGGTACAGCTCCTCTTCCTGTTGTGAGAAAACGAAAGCCAGATAAACGCAACCATCGGGGACAGAGCCACGAGCAGCCCCATAGAACGCATGCGCTGGATATTTACTTAGTATTATGCCATACAGTAAAGGCCTATGTGGCGCACTGCGTAACGAGCCAGACAAGACATTAATACATTTAGGATAAAGCTATTGGAAAGCCATTGCTGCACACGGATCAATCGCACTCATAGGTGCATATAGTGGCCCTGTGATTGAGGATTCCGTGCACCTGAGGCAAAAGCAAACTGAGCGCAAGTAAATATCTGGTCCTGTGCTTCCCTACATACACAGGGCATTGGCTGCCACAGGAGGAGAGCTATAATAACCATATCATTACACACCGGTCTTTCTTCCTGTCCATGACCTAGACTCGGGGGGGTGGAGGAAGAGACAGTGAATGAAGGAGAAGTTACCTGCACTCTCTTATAATCACACAGATATTCCACCTCAAAGTTGGAGATGTTCTTTCGGGTCACCCCCAGAGTAGAACAACAGACATGCTGGAGGCGACACAGCTCCTGGAGGTGAGATTCAGACGACAGACACGCCACCGAGAAACCTGTCAGGCAATAGACATACACCGTCAGTGCAGGACCCCAGAATGGCCAGAGGACCACCGAGAGAGACGCCAGCCGGCCGGCCCTTCACCTTTTACCATTCCTCATCATGAACCAGTGGCACGGAAACCTCACTGCCCCGGGTGTAGTGCAGCTGCCCGGCAAGGCTCACCCCATAGCGGATGGTCAATAAATACAACAGGATAATTACATGAACATTTCCACAAAACCAGATCTGCATTTACACAGAGCTGCATAATAAGTCCATGAGGTCAGATACAAACCGGCTTACATTTCTAGATGAGCCATTGTATGTATATATCTGTGTATGTATATATGGATGTATGTGTGTATGTATATGTATGTATCTATGTATGTATGTATGTATGTGTATGTATGTATATGTATATATGTATGTGTGTGTGTCTATGTATATATGTATGTATCTATGTATGTGTATGTATGTATATGTATATATGTATGTGTATGTGTGTGTGTGTGTGTATGTATATATGTGTCTATGTATGTAAGTGTGTGTATGTGAATGTATATATGTATGTGTGTGTCTTTGTATGTATGTATGTATGTATGTGAGTGTGTGTGTATGTATGTATTCTTGTGTTATGTATGGCTATGCTGGAGCGGGTGTCATTACCTGTAAAGTGAAATTACGGAGCTGGTGCAGGAAATGTAGGAGGCGTTGGTCATATCAGTCCTGTAACTGAGTTTTTATAGTGCTCTGCACAGAATAATAGCATTGTGTACATATAGCACAGACTGGGGGGTTACAGTACAGACATGCGATAGAGAAGGGCATTGTGTATATATTATACATCAGTAGGTAAATAGATGGAGGTGCACATAATTATATGTATATAGAAAGATGTGATAGACATATGAGTAGACCCCCCCCATCCTCATGCTACATAACTCCATCTCTCTGATGTATGGGATCTTGTCTCCCTCTCTCTCTCTCTGATGTATGGGATCCTGTCTCCCTCTCTCTCTCTCTGATGTATGGGGTCCTGTCTCCCTCTCTCTCTCTGATGTATGGGATCTTGTCTCCCTCTCTCTCTGATGTATGGGTTACTGTCTCCCTCTCTCTCTGATGTATGGGTGCCTGTCTCCTCTCTGATGTATGGGATCTTGTCTCCCTCTCTCTCTGATGTATGGGATCTTGTCTCCCTCTCTCTCTGATGTATGGGATCTTGTCTCCCTCTCTCTCTGATGTATGGGATCTTGTCTCCCTCTCTCTCTGATGTATGGGATCTTGTCTCCCTCTCTCTCTGATGTATGGGATCTTGTCTCCCTCTCTCTCTGATGTATGGGATCTTGTCTCCCTCTCTCTCTGATGTATGGGATCTTGTCTCCCTCTCTCTCTGATGTATGGGATCTTGTCTCCCTCTCTCTCTGATGTATGGGATCTTGTCTCCCTCTCTCTCTGATGTATGGGATCTTGTCTCCCTCTCTCTCTGATGTATGGGATCTTGTCTCCCTCTCTCTCTGATGTATGGGATCTTGTCTCCCTCTCTCTATGATGTATGGAATCCTGTCTCCCTCTCTCTCTCTCTATGATGTATGGAATCCTGTGTGTCTCTCTGATTTATGGAATCCTGTGCGTCTCTCTCTCTTCGTTGTATGGAATCCTGTCTCTCGCTCTGATTTATGGAATACTGTGTGTGCGTGTCTCTGATTTATGGAATCCTGTGCGTCTCCCTCTCTCCGTTGTATGGAATCCTGTCTCTCGCTCTGATTTATGGAATACTGTGTGTGTGTCTCTCTATGATTTATGGAATCCTGTGTGTGCGTGTCTCTGATTTATGGAATCCTGTGCGTCTCCCTCTCTCCGTTGTATGGAATCCTGTCTCTCTCGCTCTGATTTATGGAATCCTGTGTGTGTGTCTCTCTATGATTTATGGAATCCTGTGTGTGCGTGTCTCTGATTTATGGAATCCTGTGCGTCTCCCTCTCTCCGTTGTATGGAATCCTGTCTCTC
>WWET01010762.1:4068-18125 GCA_011038615.1 Limnodynastes dumerilii
ATCCCCCCCCCCCTCTTGTTTTGTCTTGTTTATTTTGTTACACTAATTGGTCCGTTACCCAATATGAGACCGTTGTTTTGTACTTTTATATTGATACACTGGTTTGCCTCAGGAAAACGTTATTCAATCCCAGCATAACATTGGCATACCATTTCCACGCTGCCGATTAATACTCCTTTGTCTATATATTGTACTTGGATTCCACCAGAAGTGTATAAATTCTTGTATCTGAATTCAGCATTATTGTTCTATGTATGCTTCGATGTGCTACTAATATTGAATATTGAATTTATTGTTATGTTAGTCCTACTTGGACAATGTAAAACCCAAAATAAATTATGTATAAAAAAAAATACTATGTATCAGGCAGATTCCTCCCCCGATGTGATACAATATTAAGCCGTATTCACCAAAGGATATGTCATAAATTTGGTAAAGGTAAAGGTAATAATGAAATTAGGCAAAACCAGGTTAATTATGTTCCTCTACAGTGACATGAATAAAGTAGTAACTGGGCTACGAAAAGCTCTAAAAGATACATGTTCCAAAAAAGCCAATCATATTAAAAGCTGTAACTGACGTTACTGGTGACTGTTATATCAGGAAGATTTGACTCCTAATATAGTACATCAATAGTCCATGTTAGCCAAACGACATATCATAAGTTTGCTAAGGTCTAAATAATATGCATGTAGAAGGATTAAAGAAAGAAACGATTATGTCCCTCCACTTAGACATTTATAAGATGGTTTTAAGTAGATGGTATACAGGGGACAAAAATAATAACCACAGAGAAACATGTCTATATATGAGTTGATATAAATAAAAATAATAATAAAAATAATAAGAATGAATACCATGATGATAGAAACAGTAAAACAGACTAATCACAATGGGTTAGATCCAGAATTCCGCTTGCAATCCGTTTACAAGCGTAGAGTATTTACGCGAGCGTACCTTCTAGGCACTCCCTTTGAATATACGTACTTTGACCGATTTCCCCTTTTCAAACCCTACCTTAACTTTTGACAGCATAACCAATCACGACCGCACACATACATACAGGCAACGTGGCCTTACGCAACTAAGTACGCCCATACTGTACAAGTTAAATGCAAACCTCCACCTTCATTGCGTAATTTAGGCATACTTTTGGCTAACGTAAATTTGGCATGCCCTCACGTACAAATTTACATAGCAGATACGTAAATGGCCTATACGCTCAGAGTTACGTTATGTGACGTAGCGTGTCATCTGTCATGCGCATGCACAGTAAATACAAAATCGCAAATTTAAGTGTCCGCCAGGCTTCGCTTGGAAGCGTTGTTCTGGATCTGCCCCAATATATCTATAAAATCTCTTCAATATGTTTACAATAGCTGTATGGACATGTCAAGAGAGGGAGGTGCCATGCCTTCCTGATGTAATAGTACTGATTATTATCAACACATTGTGTTTTTTATAAGAAAACAGAAAAATGATTCTGTTCATTTAATCCCTCAGGAAATAGTATTCAATAGAAATATAAACTTGGACTCTTGCCGCAGTAGAGACTGATCCCAATCTCCACCACAGGAGTCCTTGTAAACTTTACACAGACCAAATGCTTTCAAATGTACTGGATTGGCTTCATGAAATTTCAAGAAATGTCTGGCAACGGGTGTGAGAGTTTTAAAATTATTTTTGTCACGTAAAACATTCTTAACAGATCTTACATGTTCCATTAGGCGCAGTTTGAATTTCCTTTTAGTTTTGCCTATATAGCGTAAATTACATGGACACTGGATGCAAAAAATCACTCCCAAAGTGTCACAATTGATTAAATCTTTGAGTTTCCAGACTGACCCAAATTTATCAACAAACTCGGTTTTGGGGATAACATATGGACAGGCCACAAAGCGTCCACATTGGTGATTGCCTACTGCACAGTGTTTAAATTTGGACTGTGTGGAGAGGTGACTGTGAAAAATTAGATCTTTGATATTTTTAGATCGGCACCAACTCATTTTAATACTTGGGCCTAGCAGATCTGCCAAATCAGGGTCAGTGCGTAGTACTTCTAAGTGTCGTTGTACAATGCTCCTGATATGATCCGGCTGTCTACAGTATGTGCCTACCAGTCTGACATTGGGCTCGGTAGAATTTGATAACTTTAGAAAAACCAGGTCATCCCTTTTACATTCCTTTGCCATTTTAAAAGAATGTCTGAGGAGTGATTTGCTGTAATCCCTTTCCTGCAATCTAGTTCCAAGTTCATTGGCTCTAGACTAAAAAGTAGACAAATCGGAACAGTTTCTTCTTGTTCGTAAGTATTCGTCTCTAGGGAGGCCTCTAATTATGGCAGATGCATGCATGCTGTGACAAGGTAAGAGACTGTTTGTTGCAGTCTCTTTGCGAAAACAATCTGATCTTACTACACCCTGACTGTCAATTTTGATAAGCAAATCAAGAAACTCAATCTCTGTCTGGATTTTCTTCAGTGTCAGTTTAAGGTTCAAATTGTTTGTGTTTAAAGTTGTTACAAAATCGTGGAGAGTTGTACCTGCTCCCGTCCAAATCAGCATGATATCATCAATATAATGGACTAATAACATGATGGAATCTGTAAAATGCTGATTTACCTCACTGAAGACCACCTCATGCTCCCACCACCCCAAAAACAAATTGGCATAAGTGGGAGCACAGGTGGTCCCCATTGCGGTACCTTGACACTGAAGAAAATACCGACCATTAAATGTAAAGAAATTTTTTGGCAAAACAAACCGCAAAACTTCAATGATGAACTGTTGACGTTTAGGATTAGGTTGTTGCCTTAGAAAGCAATTGACCGCCTTGATTCCTAGCTCATGTTTGATGCTAGTGTACAGGGATTCGACATTTAGTGTTACTATCCATGCAGATTGCGGCAGAGTCAAACCATACAGTTTAGATAAAACACGCATGGTATCCCTTGCATACTGTCATCAAATATCTTAAACTGTGGTCAACAAAGGTTCTTGCCTTTTTGGTAATACACCTATTCCCAGACACTATGGGCCTGATTCAGAGGCTGAAAATAAGAACTTAAAGTTACACCTGGGCAAAACCATGTTGATTTCAGGGGGAGTCAAGTTAATTTTATTCTATGCATGCAGGGAGAATGCTTTGCTTTTACTTATTGCACACAGATACCTGATCAGCTTCACTTTTAAACTCCTAATTAGACTTGAGCTGGGAAACATCACCTTTTAACTATAATACTGTTGCAACAAATGAAATTTGACTCCCCTGAAATCAACATGGTTTAGCCCAGGTGTAGCTTTAAGTTCTTATTTTCAATCTCTGAATCAGGGCCCATGGGCCTACCAGGGGGATTAAATTTATTCTTATGAACCTTTGGGAGTAAATATAGTGTCCGTATTCTGGGATTGGTTACTGCCAAAAATTAAAATTCCCTTTTTGTTATTCTCCCCTCCCTAAAGGCCCTATTGATCATATTAGAATACTGTTTAAGAAAAGTATTGGTTGGATTAAACAGTAACGGTTTATAACAGTTGGAATCATGTAATTGCCGGTTTGCCTCACGGATGTACATATCCCTTGGCCAGATGACAATATTGCCGCCTTTGTCAGACGGCTTTATAATTACTTCTTCCCATTTGTGCATCTGCTTTAAAGTCCATTGTTCACCTTTTGAAATGTTAGAAAAGCTATGAGACTTATGGGATATCACAAATTGGAGCAGACGCCGCACTTACCTGTGTCCCGGTTCCCTGTCTGTACCTCTCTCCCGGCGCATGGCTGTCGGAGACTGCCACTGAAACAGTGACAGCCTCAGTCATACTCACCAGTTTTGCCGCGGCATCCTCCACGTGGACTCTGGTGCCAAACATCGCGGCGCATCGGTCCATGGGTGCCGCCATCTTACCTGCATCACGTGCTGCTGCTCCACCAATGAGTTCTGCCGGCCGCGGTCCTCCAACCAATAGGCGCTTAAGGCGCTCTATTTAAACCCTGTCAGTTCTGTCAATCGTTGCCAGAACAACTAGGTCTTCTAGGTGCCTGGTACTCCCGCATTGAGCTCCTGCTTGACTCCAGTCCTGTTGGTATCCAGTCCTATTGGTATTCAGTCCTGCTTGGTCCAGTCCTGCTTGGCTCCAGTCCTGCTTGGCTCCAGTCCTGTTGGTATCCAGTCCTGCTTGGCTCCAGTCCTGCTTGGTCCTGTCCTGCTTGGCTCCAGTCCTGCTTGGTCCAGTCCTACTTGGCTCCAGTCCTACTTGGCTCCAGTCCTACTTGGTCCAGTCCTGCACCACTGACCCCAGCCCTGCTCTAGTTCGGACTATTATACTCCTGACGGTCAGACTCATCCATGTGGATTTTTCTCAAGAAAGTTCTTACCCGCGGAGAGTAATTATACTATTGGTGAGAAAAAGAACTACTTACCATGAAATTGGCACTTCAAGAATGGAGATATCTGTTGGAAGGTGCCATCCATCCCATTGTCATCTATACTGACCACAAAAATCTGCTGTATTTTAAAACCGCTCAGTGTGTCAATCCTCGTCAAGCCCGGTGGTCTCTTTTCTTCTCCCGGTTTGACCTTCAACTCCGATTTCGCCCTGGTAAGAAAAATACCAAGGCTGATGCCCTGTCAAGACAGTTCTGCCCCGACGATGTCGAGGAGGATCGTCCTATCTTGAATCCCACTGCTCTAGCTAGTACTCAAGTTATCCCGGTGGGAAAAACGTTTGTACCAGCACATCTCCGGAAGAAACTCATGACCTGGGCACATGCTTCCAAGTTTGCAAAATATGCAGGTATCACCAAGACTCTTGCCTTCATTTCACAACACTATTGGTGGTTAACCCTACGAGAAAATGTGAAAGATTTTGTGAACGCCAGTTCTCGTTGTGCTCAACACAAAATACCCCGCCGTCCACCCTTAGGAGCGTTACAACCCCTACCAGTACCTCAAACTCCATGGACTCATATCTCGATGGACTTTGTTACAGACTTACCACTCTGTCCTCAGTATAACACCATCTGGGTAGTTGTTGATCGATTCTCCAAAATGGCTCATTTTATTCCGCTCAAGGGATTACCCTCTGCATCAACCCTGGCACAACTTTTTATTTCAGAAATTTTCCGTCTTCACGGCTGTCCTGAGGAGATAATCTCCGATAGAAGGAGTACAGTTCACTGCCCGATTCTGGAGAGCTCTCTGTAAAAGTCTACATGTCAATCTCAAATTTTCAACCGCCTATCAACCGCAAACTAACGGCCAGACCGAACGAGTGAATCAAGATCTAGAGACATTCATTCGACTTTATGTTTCTTCTTCCCAAAATGACTGGGTGGACTTATTACCATGGGCGGAGTTTGCCAACAATTATCACTACCACGAATCTCTGGACAATACACCCTTCAAAGTAGTTTACGGTCTGCCACCTAGGGTTCCACCCTTCTCTATTCTGCTGGCTGAATCCGTTCCTGCCTCAGTATCCTCCTTGGCAAAGTTTTCTCAAATCTGGAAAAAAGTAAGATCTGCATTATTAAAAACGTCCAAGAGATACAAAATACATGCAGATCGGAAAAGAAAAGCCATTCCCCCTCTTAATCCTGGAGATCAAGTGTGGCTGTCTTCTAGGAATCTAAACCATTGCTTGGGATGGGAGTCGAATACCCGGCGGTACCATTACCCATCGAACCACCGCAATTAAACTCCAGACAGGTCTTTTGCACAAGGAGATCATTCACTTTTTGGTGCTATCTCAAACCACTTCTCCAGTCATCCTTGGCCTGCCTTGGCTTCAACAGCACAATCCACATGTGGATTGGAGTATCCCTGAAATTGTCCGATGGAGTAATTATTGTTTCAAGAACTGTTTACAGCAAATCAGTCCTCTTCGCTTAGCCAAGACTACAACCTCCCTGGACTTACCCATTCAATACCAAGAATTTAGTGACGTATTCAGCAAACAATCCGCTGAAACATTGCCGCCTCACCGCCCATGGGATTGTCCCATTGACCTTCTCCCTGGAACCTCTCCTCCACGAGGTAGAACTTATCCACTATCACTGCCTGAAACACAAGCCATGACTGACTACATCCGGGAAAATCTAGCACGTGGGTTTATTCAACCATCCTCGTCTCTTGATGGTGCTGGTTTCTTTTTTGTAAAGAAAAAGGATGGAGGCTTACGCCGATGCATCGACTACAGAGGGCCTAACGCTATCACCATAAAGAACCGGTACCCTCTACCTTTGATTCCAGAGATGTTCGATCGCATCAAAGGTTCGACCATCTTCACCAAACTTGATCTCAGAGGAGCCTACAATTTAATCCGTATCCGCAGCAGGGATGAATGGAAAATGGCGTTCAATACCCGTGATGGACATTACGAGTATTTGGTAATGCCTTTCGACCTCAGCAATGCCTCCGCCGTCTTTCAAGACTTTGTGAATGAAATTTTCTGTGATCTCCTAAATACCTCCGTGGTAGTCTACCTTGACGACATATTAATTTTTTCCCGAGACCTGAGTACCCATCGACAGACGGTCAAAGAAGTCCTGTCCCGTCTACGTAAGAACCATTTATACTGCAAACTCGAGAAGTGCACGTTCAAGACTGACAGTATTCCATTTCTGGGGTTCATCCTATCTGGGACTCAAATTCAGATGGACCCACAGAAAATCCAGGCAATTTTGGATTGGCCACAACCCACATCTTTGAGAAGCACTCAAAGATTTATCGGTTTCGCCAACTTTTACCGGTTCATCCAAAACTACTCCACAATTATTTCTCCCATCACGTCACTGACCCGTAAGGAAGCTAACCCTGCAAAATGGCCCTCGCCTAGCCAACAAGCATTCCAGCGACTCAAAGAAGCCTTCATTTCCGCTCCAATCCTTAGACAACTTGATACCACGTTACCCTTCCTACTTGAAGTAGACGCCTCAGCAGAAGACAAAAATTTCCTGACGGTCAGACTCATCCATATGGATTTTTCTCAAGAAAGTTCTTACCCGTGGACAGGAATTATACTATTGGTGAGAAAAAGAACTACTTGCCATGAAATTGGCACTTCAAGAATGGAGATATCTGTTGGAAGGTGCCATCCGTCCAATTGTCATCTATACTGACCACAAAAATCTGTTGTATTTTAAAACCGCTCAGTGTGTCAATCCTCGTCAAGCCCGGTGGTCTCTTTTCTTCTCCCGGTTTGACCTTCAACTCCGATTTCGCCCTGGTAAGAAAAATACCAAGGCTGATGCCCTGTCAAGACAGTTCTGCCCCGACGATGTCGAGGAGGATCATCTTGAATCCCACTGCTCTAGCCAGTACTCAAGTTATCCCGGTGGGAAAAACGTTCGTACCAGCACATCTCCGGAAGAAACTCATGACCTGGGCACATGCTTCCAAGTTTGCAGGACATGCAGGTATCACCAAGACTCTTGCCTTCATTTTACAACACTATTGGTGGTCAACCCTACGAGAAGATGTGAAGGATTTTGTGAACGCCAGTTCTCGTTGCGCTCAACACAAAATACCCCGCCGTTCACCCTTAGGAGCGTTACAACCCCTACCGGTACCACAAACTCCATGGACTAATATCTCAATGGACTTTGTTACAGACTTACCACTCTATCGTCAGTATAAAACCATCTGGGTAGTTGTGGACCGGTTCTCCAAAATAGCTCATTTCATTCCGCTCAAGGGATTACCCTCTGCACCAACCCTGGCACAACTTTTAATTTCAGAAATTTCAGAAAGTCTTCACGGCTGTCCTGAGGAGATAATCTCCGATAGAGGAGTACAGTTCACTGCCCGATTCTGGAGAGCTCTCTGTAAAAGTCTACATGTCAATCTCAAATTTTCAACTGCCTATCACCCGCAAACTAACGGCCAGACCGAACGAGTGAATCAAGATCTAGAGACATTCATTCGACTTTATGTTTCTTCTTCCTAAAATGACTGGGTGGACTTATTACCATGGGCGGAGTTTGCCCACAATTATCACTACCACGAATCTCTGGACAATACACCCTTCAAAGTAGTTTACGGTCTGCAACCTAGGGTTCCACCCTTCTCTCTCCTGCCGGCTGAATCCATTCCTGCCTCAGTATCCTCCTTGGAAAAGTTTTCTCAAATCTGGAAAAAAGTAAGATCTGCATTATTAAAAATGTACAAGAGATACAAAATACATGCAGATCGGAAAAGAAAAGCCATTCCCCCTCTTCATCCTGGAGATCGAGTGTGGCTGTCTTCTAGGAATTTGCGACTTAAAGTTCCTACCATGAAATTCGCCCCAAGGTTTCTTGGACCATTTTCAATCCGTGGAGTCATTAATCCGGTAGCGTACAAATTGGATTTGCCACCACACCTCAGGATTCCTAATTCCTTTCATATTTCCCTGCTCAAACCCTTGAGATTGAACAGATATTCTTCACCAGTTTAAAAACCCACATAAATTTCTGGTTTGCAGGAAAACGAATTCGAAGTGAAGGAAATTTTGGATTCCAGAATTCGTCATGGTCATAAAGAATATCTGGTGGACTGGAAAGGGTTTGGTCCCGAGGAAAGGGCCTGGATCCGCACCTCTGATGTCAACGCACCCGAATTGGCTAACAAATTCCTTGCTAAACGCCCATCCAAGAACTTCATTGGGCGTCCAGAGGCCACCCATAAAAGGGGGGGTACTATCACAAATTGCGGCAGATGCCGCACTTACCTGTGTCCCAGTTCCTTGTCTGTACCTGTCTCCCGGCGCACGGGTCCTCGCAGCCGTCGGAGACTGTCACTGAAACAGTGACAGCCTCAGTCATACTTACCAGTCTTGCCGTGGCGTCCTCCACGTGGACTCTGGCGCCAAACATCGCGGCGCATCGGTCCATGGGTGCCGCCATCTTACCTGCATCACGTGCTACTGCTCCACCAATGAGTTCTGCCGGCTGCGGTCCTCCAACCAATAGGCACTTAAGGCGCTCTATTTAAACCCTGTCAGTTCTGTCAATCGTTGCCAGAACAACTAGCTCTTCTAGGTGCCCGGTACTCCTCCATTGAGCTCCTGCTACTGCAGTGCTCCAGTCCTGCTTGGTCCAGTCCTGCACCACTGACTCCAGTCCTGCTTTTAGCACTGGGACTCCAGCCCTGCTCTAGTTCGGACTATTATACTCCTGGTTCACGGACTATTATACTCCTGGTTCACAGACTATTATACTCCTGGTTCACAGACTATTATACTCCTGGTTCACGAACTATTATACTCCTGGGCATGTTAGTGTCGGTCTACCTACTCTTGTTACCAAAGACTGCCTTGTCCTTTCTTGTCATATTCACTGTATGCACCAATCATATATTAAACCAGCCAGCTTCCATTTTACACCTGCTCAGCTGTCTCACTCCCTGAAACCCGGAACCGATCCCACCAAACCATTGAACGTGACATGGGATTTATTATGAAGAATTTCAAAATCCTTGGAAACTAGATCAACAAAAACATTTACTTGTGGACATATTGACATGTCTGGAAAAAAGGTAGACTTTCTTTTAAGGTCATGACTGGGATCTTGGCTAGACATGGGGTACACACTATGGGGTATATTTACAAAATGCAAATTAAAAAAAAAACTACTAAAATCGCGTGAGTTTGCTGTGAATATCAAATCTCCGTATTCACTAAAGCTAAACTCACGTGAGTTTAGCCCTCTGAAAAATCGCAGACCATAAATTCGCCATTGAGATTTTTTCAATGTTACACATACAACTCACAGTATTCACAAAGGTCGCTTTGACGAACTCACAGTAAATTAGCCATTTAACAATTCGCCCTTGCCTAGAGATAATTTAGGGAATATTCACCATGCGAGCCAGAAAAGCACATCAATCTAGTTGACACTTGTTTTTCTGTGTGTCAAATCCGACCGCAGCATGCTTGAAAGCCTTAGCCATGCTGTGCTGATATGTGCACTCAATAAATAACCCATTACAAATAGCAATATCACCATTCTCAATGTTATGTTGCGTCATTAACCGTTTTTGACCCTTTTACACATTATTTGCAAAGATTTTTTTTTAGGAAATACCATAATATTAAGAAGCACAAACTGATATATGCTTGTTAAAAAGCAAACCAACAAAAAAAAACTTGTTTATTTACATACATACATGTTTGCAGCCAAACACACACATTACACATATGAAAAATACACCCCTTGAAACAGAAATTGAGCTCTCAATTTAGAAATACATGATATATGACCCAAAGTTGGGACTCATTGGCTTATCATGTATCTGCAGATGTAACTAATTCTCTGACTTTTATTTTAAAGATAGAATGTTATGGTTTGTTACTGGGTAATTGCTAGAGTGCCAGGCATTTCTTTGTATATATTTTTTTAAAGGAAAAGTATCAAACCAAGGGGGTTCTGGAGAACGAGGCGCAGGGGCTAATGCAAGCAAGCCCAGGTCCCTGAGGTCCAAGAAGACCTAGTAATCAACCTGTCCTCCAGACCTTTAACTATATCAGAGACTCAAGTTTAAAATTTGGGGCTGTCATTTGTCCCGACTAATACCTTTGACCCATTCAAGTGGAAAATTGAGCACTTTCGCCTGGCAAGGACTCTATGGGTCTGATTCAGAGGCTGAAAATAAGAACTTAAAGTTACACCTGGGCAAAACCATGTTGATTTCAGGGGGAGTCAAGTTAATTTTATTCTATGCATGCAGGGAGAATGCTTTGCTTTTACTTATTGCACACAGATACCTGATCAGCATCACTTTTAAACTGCTAATTAGACTTGAGGATATCTGTAACTAAATCTCTGACTTTTATTTTAAAGATAGAAGATCATGCTTAGTCGCTGGGTAATGGCTAGAGTGCCAGGCCTTGTTTTGTTTTTGTGCAAACGAACCTTGCTTTGTGCACCTGCTGTATAATTACCTTATAGATTGATTTGATATGATATATGATATATATATATATATATATATATATAGGTTTTGTTTCACAAGAAAACATGGGAAAACCCACAATTTCACGTGTGGCTATACGTACTATTTTTTAACCATCGTGGGATGTCTAGCCTCCACGTTCCCGTGCTGCTCCCGTGAATAAACATTGAGGGCTGATGTAATGCCCTCCCATGCGAAGGCACCATGTAGAATGCTCAACTGACTGTCATTACTGTAAAGGGAGTCCATGACCAACTCCACCAGCTTTCCCACCTCCTGTTGCGTGAAGTTGCGGTTCCACTTCTTGTCCTTTGGTGGCATGATGATGTAATTACACATGTTGCATCTGTGCTATTTAGATGAATAGATTAATTAGCATAAACTGAGACACCTGCGTGTTTTCAAGAACGTTTCGTTACATGCCATTATTTCATCCATATTTTTGACAATATTTTTGACAATATTATAGTTTTGTTTAGTTTTGTATTTAATGAGATTTATAAGTGTCCAATAGAAATCATAGCTTATATTTAAAAATAAACTGGATAACATAGCCTGTAATTTTTCTGTTCTGTTTGGGCGCACATTTCCAGTAGCCAATGGTATCAATTTTTCAAGATAACCAATCTGGAAACAATTTACTAATTGTAATATTTCAGATTGCAAAATGGTGCGCTCTGTCAACTTCTCCATAATGAAGCTGAGCATTTTAACTCAAGAAATGGACTGGCTGGATCCTGCAATGCAGCACTCAAACACTACAAAACGTGTGGCCTACAGAAGAGTCAAGAGATTGATTCTGAGGAGGACAGGAGTGCGGTGACCGGTTGGACAGCCCCAACGTCGGTGGTCCGACCTTTGAAGGCAGCAGCCAGATTTACTTCGGCGAATGCGGAGGACAGTTGCAAATGTCACGGCTAGAGGGTTTTGTGAATCTTTGTCGGGAACCAGGGGAGTAATTGGACGAGCTGGTGTGAATTGAAAGCAAGCGGGTTTAATGTAAGTTTGTCGCATGGAATACAGAGCAATTAACAATGGTAGTATTAGGGAAGGAAATGTCCAATGGCAGTGAAGTAGGACCGGCTATGCCGGAGTGAGGTAGTAAGACTGGAAGTCCGAATAATAGTATGCCGGATTGGCGTGACAAGGTGCGCCGGATTGGCGTGACGAGGTGCGCCGGGTTGGCGTGACGAGGTGCGCTGGATTGGCGTGAGGAGGTGAGGATCACCAGAACTAGATCAGGATCAGGCTCAGGCTCAGGATCACCAGGACTGGATCAGGATCAGGCTCAGGATCACGAGGACTGGATCAGGATCAGGCTCAGGATCACCAGGACTGGATCAGGATCAGGCTCACCAGGACTGGATCAGGATCAGGATCAGGCTCACCAGGACTGGATCAGGATCAGACTCAGGATCACCAGGACTGGATCAGGCTCAGGATCACCAAGACTGGATCAGGATCAGAGGTTCACCAGGACTGGATCAGGATCAGAGGTTTACCAGGGCTGGATCAGGATCAGAGGTTTACCAGGGCTGGATCAGGATCAGAGGTTTACCAGGGCTGGATCAGGATCATTGGTTTACCAGGAACGCAGGAATACTCCAGGAACACAGGCAGCCAGGCACCTTGGAAGACCAAGTTGTTCTGGTACTGAAGGCAAGGGCTGCAGCGTTTAAATAGGGCGCTCTGCACGCTGATTGGCTGGAGGACTAACCCAGGTAAGAATCATTGGTGGCTCAGAGTCACATGTGATATTCAAGATGGCGGTGCCCACGGTCCGGAGCGCTGGGCGCCAAAACTCCACGTGTGACGCCGACAGGGGAACTGTGCTGCGAGTGGTGAGTATAGAGGCTGTCACTGTACTTGTGACAGCCTCCGACGGCCAGGGATGCGGGACCGCCGAGGGGAGAACACTGCAGGCAGACCATGGAGCGGGTAAGTGCGGCGTCTGCCGCGAATGTTTGTGACAGTACCCCCTCCTTTAAGGGTGGCCTCTGGACACCCAATCAGAGTCTAGGCAGGATGCTTGGCAAGAAACTTTTTTTTCTGGGTGCACTGATGTCAGAGGCATGGATCCAGGCCCGTTCCTCAGGACCAAATCCCTTCCAGTCCACTAGATATTCAATATGGCCATGGCGGACTCGAGAATCTACAATCTCTTTGACTTCGAATTCGTTCTCCTGAGCTCCAGTGATTCGAGAAGGTTTTCTCAGAGGTGCTGAAAACCTGTTGATCGCAAGCGGTTTGAGCAGGGATACATGAAAAGAGTTGGGGATTCGAAAGTGAGGAGGAAGGTCCAACTTGTAGGCCACTGGATTGATGACCTTACTGATTTTGAAAGGACCCAAAAACCTAGGGGCGAACTTCATGGATGGTAGCTTGAGGCGAAGGTTTTTGAAGCAGCCATACCCTGGGTGAAGTGGGGGAATGGCACTTCTTTTGCGATCAGCGCAAATTTTGTACCTTTTGGAGGCTTTCAGAAGTGCAGTTCTTACCTTCTTCCATATTCCTGCAAAGTTTTCCAAAGTTGATACAGAAGCGGGCACTGAAGAGGCTGGAAGTAGAGAGAAGGGTGGAACCCTGGGATGATATCCGTAATTCACCTTAAAGGGAGTGGTGTCCAGGGATTCATGATAGTGCTGATTATGGGAGAATTGTGGGAGAATTCTGCCCACGGTAAGAGGGTCACCCAATCATCCTGAGACAAGGAAATGTACAGACGGATAAAGGTCTCAAGATCCTGGTTGATTCGTTCAGTCTGTCCGTTCGTCTGTGGGTGGTAGGCGGTGGAAAACTTCAAATTGATCTGAAGGCTTTTGCAGAGTGCTCGCCAGAAACGAGCCGTAAACTGGACCCCTCTGTCTGATGTGGGAGATGAACAATTGGGCTAGGACTGGCGCAGACGGAAGACCCTTGAAATGGGCCATTTTTGAGAATCAGTCCACAACCACCCAAATGGTGTTTTACTGATTGCAAACAGGTAAGTCCGTAATGAAGTCCATAGAAATATGGGTCCATGGAGCTTTAGGGACTGACAGAGGCTGAAGAGTTCCTGACGGTGGTTTTCGTGAAGTTTTGTGTTGTGCGCATTGGGGTAGATCCAGAACTACGTGTGCCGTAC
>WWET01010764.1:0-18115 GCA_011038615.1 Limnodynastes dumerilii
TGCCTTTGCCTGATATATAGCTAAACTTACCTGCCCTACAATCCCCGGCGAGCTGTTTATTCAGCGATGCCGCCGCCGTTTGCAGTCCTTTTCTCTTTCTCACATGTGTGGCTGACATTCAAGCATGTGCAGTAGATAAATTACATAACGCAAGAGGGAGAAACGGGGATTGTTGGTCCTTTCTTTAATAATGGGATCCTTACTCTAATATGGTAATTATAAGACACAACAAGTGCTGAATGTGCTCATGGACATTCTACCAGATCCAGAATTAAGAGCGACTTCAATGGGGCATAATAAGAGGCTGGAGAGACATCAAAGGAGCATAATAAGAGGCTGGAGAGACATCAATGGGATATAAAAGGAGACTGGAGAGACGTCAATGGAGTATAATAGGAGGATGGAAAGACATCAATGGGGCATAATAGGAGGCTGGAGAGATATCAATGGGGCATAATAGGAGGCTGGAGACACAAGAATGAATGGGAAATATAGGGAGTCTGGAGACATAAGAATGAATGAGGAATACTGGGGAGCTAGAGACACATGATTGGGGAATACTGGGAGCTGGAGAGACATGAATGGCCAATACTGGGAACTGGAGACTCATGAATGAGAAATATAGGCAGGAGACATGTGAAAGGAGAATATTTGGGGGAAGGAGGGGGTGTAAAGACATGAGGGAGAATAATAGAAGACTGGAGACACATAAGGGGGATATATTGGAAGGCTGGATAGAAGGAAAGATTGGATGGATATATATCTGTACACACTTATTTATTTTACATAGTACTTACATGTGTGAAGCAGCAGGCACAGCAGGAGCAGAGATCTAGGATGCATCATGTCGACTAGAGTGTGGATTGTCTGAGATGCTTTTATTTGTCGTCAGGCACAATCACAAACTTTGCCCTGATTTGTAATTAGACACCAATCATATTATGCAACAGGATGTGTGTCCATCAACATATAGGTAACAGGTAACATAACACAGTAACATATCAGATGAAGTTGATTAAACGGACACCAGTCCGTCAATTTCAACCTATTATATATTATATCGATCTCCTGCAATCTTATAATTGAAATTGATCCAGAAGAAAAAACCTCCAATCTGTTGAAATCTAAAAAACAAAATCCCAGCTGACCCAAGATGACGTCCTATTTCTCCCTGGCTCCACTCCTGTTCTTCATTTTATTAATGGTCCTGGTAACCCTGGATGTTCTTTTCTGCTTAAAAATTGTCTAACCCTTTCTTATACATATTCAGTGAATCTGCCATCACAACCTTCCCTGGCAGTGACTCCAAACCCTGACTGCCCTTAGTGTAAAGAACCCTTTCCTGGCAGTGACTCCATATCCTGACTGCGCTTACTGTAAAGAACCCTTTCCTGGCAGTAACTCCACACCCTGACTGCCGTTACTGTAAAGAACGCTTCCCTTCCCTGGCAGTGACTCCAAACCCTGACTGCCCTTACTGTAAAGAACCCTTTCCTTCCCTGGCAGTGACTCCACATCCTGACTGCTCTTACTGTAAAGAACCCTTTCCTTTGCTGGTTGTGAATCTTCCTCTCCGCTAACCTTAGTGGGTGACCCCGTGTCCTGTGTACAGTATTTGGGGCAAAAAGTTCCCATGAAAGTTCTCTGTATAGACACAATGTATTTGTACATAGTCATCATATCACCTCTTAGACACCTCGGCCCTGATTCAGAGATTGAAAATAAGAAGTTAAAGTTACACCTGGGCTAAACCATGTTGATTTCAGGGGAGTCAAATTTCATTTGTTGCAACAGTATTATAGTTAAAAGGTGATGTTTCCCAGCTCAAGTCTAATTAGCAGTTTAAAAGTGAAGCTGATCAGGTATCTGTGTGCAATAAGTAAAAGCAAAGCATTCTCCCTGCATGCATAGAATAACATTAACTTGACTCCCCCTGAAATCAACATGGTTTTGCCCAGGTGTAACTTTAAGTTCTTATTTTCAGCCTCTGAATCAGGCCCCTCTTTTCTAAGTAAACATGTTTAAACTGGCCTTTCCTCATAGCTTAGTGACTCCATACCCTTTATTCCTTATTATCCTTTATCAATATTGTTGACCTTCTCTGAAATCTTTCTAGTTCCAAAATGTCTTTTTTTATGGATTGATGCCCAGAACTGACCTCCATATTCAAGATGAGTCCTTACCAATGATTTATATACTGGCAAAATGACACTGTTTCCCCAGGCATGTATGCCCCTTTTTATGTTCAATGTTACATTAAATTGCATTTTATTTTCACAGATCACCATTGAAGCTGTACTGCCCTGTTATATCTTCCCTGCCATGTTCCTGCTTAAACAGTGAATTTTGCACATCATGGGCCAGATTTACTAAGCTGCGGGTTTGGAAAAGTGGAGATGTTGCCCATAGCAACCAATCAATTTTAACTGATATTCTCTAGTATGTAAAAAGAAAGTGAGAGCTAGAATCTGATTGGTTTCTATAGGCCACATCTCCACTATTCCAAACCCGCAGCTTAGTAAATCTGGCCCTATATGTCCATTTAATATTATATTTAACAACTGATAATATGCCGCTCATTTTTTTTTTTTTACCGTCTTAGGTAACAACTGGCTCCTGATCAAATCCTGAGCTGCTCCTACTCTGCAGCTTGTCACAAACAATCCCTGCCCATTTTACAAGCCCTATTTATTTAGTAACAGGTTTTTATATATCAGATTATGTAGCACTTTACAGAGAATATTTCACATTAACGCCAGTCCCTACGCCATTGAAGTTACATACACACACACACACACACACTACACACCTTAGGGTTCATTTATTCAGCAGCCAATTAATCTACCAGCATGTTTTTGATATGTGGGAGGAAATCAGAGCACCTGGAGGAAACCCACACAGAAACAAGGAGAACATACACACTCCACACAGATAAAGCCTGGGAATCTGGGAATCAAACTCATGACCTCAGCGCTGGTGTTACGGCACACCGGAATAACCTGGGATGAGTACCGGGGTGGCTGCAGGTGAGAAGAGGAAATATTACAGCACACCGGAATTACCTGTATGGAGAACTGGAGTGGCTGTGTGAGAGAAAAGGACGGGCAACACAACCAGGGCGCAGAGCCTAGCCGGACCTGGTCTTCGCTAGAGCCCCTAATGGTGGGGATAGACTGGAGCTGCAAGGAACCCGTCAGGTTGCGGCCTCAGAGGGGCCAACCGGGAGATGAAAGAAGAACCAAGATGGATTATGACAGGTAAGAGAAGACTAGAGGAGAAGATTCGGGCGTAGGCGGATCAGAAGGATCTGACCGGCGATGGACCACGAGAAACAAGGAACGTGACAAACAGACGGAGGAGAGACATACAGGACAATACAATACGAATGGGACAAACTGGGGCAAATACTCACACAATCACACAAGAAACTGGGGACTCCCCGAGGGGAACAAACACATGCATACAGGGTAAATAAGGTAACGAGGGAAGGCTGGGACACGAAGGTGGGAGAGAGAACAAGACTGGAACCGAGAGGACAACGGGGACGGAATAAGCAAGGCAGAGGATGGGACACTCAGAGATCACTGGCTCAGAGCACGAGGCAAAGGCACAGGAGAAAGGCAAGAGCAGGTCACAGGCTGAACTAACAGACGCTATAACCGGCATCTGCTGAGGGGAAGTGCTGCTGTCTGGTGATTGGATGGACGGAGATCAGTCTCCAGAGTGGAGATCCCGTTGTCATGGAGCCCGGAGGAACAACCAGCCCGATGGGACACGCGCCTAGAGCGGTTGCGGCGGCATCCACGTAGGTTTTGTTTACTAACTGAGCAGCCGGTAATGCAAGCAAAGAGAAGCATCGGGCAAATGACAGCCAGGACTAGAGGCAGCGGAATTAACAGGGGCAGCGCTGGGTGAGTGGACAACAGTACTAATGAAGGCGGATGTAACAGCTGGGAGGCACAGTACTACTCACTGAGTTTCATTGCTATTAGCTGCGTATATTTAGGAACCTATCGCGTTCTTAAGTGTGAATCAGGTCTATTATTATTAGTATTATTATTACTAATATCTGTTAATTGTATGGTGTCCAAAAGATATGTAGCATTGTACAAGATGTTATCACAATACTATTTACAACATCAAACTCCACAAATATACAAGATCATTGGATCTTAACCCTGTGATCTCTTCATTACAGGTCTGGAATTGCTGCTTATGTTTTGTGCTGACAGCCCAGGAAAATCAGGAGACGCGCGTTACTTTTCCAAAAATTCTTTTTGCATTTAAAATTCTATTTTATTGAAATTATTTAATTTATGACTATAAATCTTGTAAATTTTCTTTGCCGAATAACATAAACTCCTCCCTTGGGACTGGATTCACAGATACGCGAGTGTGTTATATACGTGTGTATCTTTACGTTATTCTAAACTGCGCATGCCCAGAATGCACAAACGCGCATGTGAAACGTAACCGCATGATTCACACACACGCCCCTCAACCTTCCGACCGAGTCACGCAGGAGTTCAACACTGGTCCTGGATGCATAGCTAGAGGGGCAAAACACAAGCAAATATGCTCCACATAGACTGCTAATGTACAGTATGGGCAATGCAGTGACCAGAGATTCACAAGCAGGATTGCCTTGCATAGCAAAACATACACACGGGAAAAGCTAAGGAAGCCCTCAACCACTCATAAGTTACTGAAGCCTGTCATACTGTATGAAAGTCCATCCGTCCATACACACTGCACACAGCCATCAGCTGCTGCGTAATGTTTAGCAAGCAACATGTGCGAGTAATTAACTCACATAAGCCTGACTCTTTTCAAGCATTTGGTATAAGTTATTAAATAAATTAAGAAGGCAGAATTTTCTTTCATGTTATTAAGTATAATGAAAAATAATGATAATTGTAACATTATAACATTGTAATATTTAGTTATCTTTAGTTGTAAATTAATTGACAAATTCCGCTTAGACCCAAATGCTATACACAATTTCACAATATATAACAGATATAGAAAATAATAAAAAGTATAAAAAATAATATGTATAAAAAATAGTGAAGTCATTTTACTGTACATTTCGTCTAAATCTACCGCCCTCCAGTTTATATGTGTGAACAATGCTATAATATTCCCCCTCTCCCTCCTCTGCTCCAAGCTATACATGTTACTTCCTCTAGTCTCTCTGTATGGTGTGTGACACAGACCATGCACCATTTTAGTTACACTTTATAGGTGTTTGGCATTTGTTCATCCCTGATATATAACCTATCATGCTGACTTTATGTAAGGGAGGAGCAGATTATATTAAAGGGAGGTTGTCCAAACCTGAGGAAACACTGTACTATCACCATTAGTAGCTGGACTCTGCTTGTATTAAAGCCACAGATTTGCAGCTAAGAGATCTTCTGAGATTCTCTCCACAATTACTGCTTCATTCACCAGTGTTCAGTGTTTGGTGATTTTTATTTTGCCCAGATTCAAGATTATGAATTACGATTTTGATACTTTTCCCCTGCGTATTTTTAGGATTGGATAAACAGCGCATGTCATTTTTTTACTATTCTATGTGGGATTTAGGCACGGAAATCAATTGCGCACGGACTTTACAGCCATGCTTAGTGAGATACGTCCGAAGGGGCCGCCAGAACTCCGTACGTGGGAAGTTAAGTGATAGTGGGTGGGGGGAGGCAGTTAAATGGCCTAATATGGGCGCGGTTAGGAAAGTATGCACGGACCTTAGCAACTTAAGCTCAAATGCGCACGTGGGGCCAGATCCTGAACTATGGACATGCGCTGTGCGTAAATACGACCAGCGTAAAGACAATGCACTCCCCTGGACACTTCCCTCGGTCGACCGTAATTTCACCTCCTTACGCTTGTCGCACCCTACCGTAACTTTTCCTAGCGTAAGTACGTCAGGTCGTAATTACGCAATGTTCGTAACTGCCTGAGCACGCCCATACTGTACGATTTAAATGCCTCCCCGTCTACATTTCGGAACTGCAGCATAATTACAGCTAACGTAATACAGACACGCCCTTTCGTCCGTACTTACACTACTGGTACGGATGACCTAGGAGCTGCTACCGTGTCCCTCAGAGCCGCTGCTATAGCTTGAAGACAAAAAAAGTAAAGAACGCTGCAGTGAGCCGCACGTGGATGCCGGGGAGCGGGGAAGAAACTGGCGTCCTGGAGCACAGCTGATCAAGTCCACACCTGACGCGCGTTTCGCTTTGCTTTTTCAAAGGTGGAAGGATTGGTTCTCACAGGGTGGTTTTTAAAGGGGCTTTAAAAACGAATGAACTAATGAACTAAGAACACGGATAACAACGATATGCACCATAATCAATGATATTTGTCAGAAAGTGATTGGCTGTACACTTATAATATCTTGGTTACATTGTCAATGACACTCTTTAAAGGAGATATGTTCCCATTTATAATGCAACTTTAAAAGAAAAGCATTATCATAAAACAAAATATTTCAATTAATTCATCAAGTTAATATAGGATATATAATAATATCACCTTGTTGAATGGACTAAGAACACAAGTGACAATGGTATGCACTATAATTTATGATATTATATAAAAGTAAATATCTATATATTTATAATGTCTTAGTTACAGAGACCACAACTGCTGTCTCTATGCAGAGTCCAATGGTGACAGATCAGTTTTCTTGATTCTAACCCTAACCATCCACTTCCTAATCTAAGATGGGTGAAGATCGCCGCCTCAAAAGGACCGTTTTCTACCTGGCTACACCAACCAAAGGGCCTGGGAAATCGATTGCTTCTGCCTCGGTGAGGAGGCCCCGTTTTCATGAGGTGCTCCAGGCACCATGAGCCGCATCCTGACCCCTGCACACTCTACGTGTAAGGGTGGGGGGTATCTAATGTGGCATGATATTGTATGGGGTATCTAATGTGGCATGATATTGTATGGGGTATCTAATGTGGCATGATATTGTATGGGGTATCTAATGTGGCATGATATTGTATGGGGTATCTAATGTGGCATGATATTGTATGGGGTATCTAATGTGGCATGATATTGTATGGGGTATCTAATGTGGCATGATATTGTATGGGGTATCTAATGTGGCATGATATTGTATGGGGTATCTAATGTGGCATGATATTGTATGGGGTATCTAATGTGGCATGATATTGTATGGGGTATCTAATGTGGCATGATATTGTATGGGGTATCTAATGTGGCATGATATTGTATGGGGTATCTAATGTGGCATGATATTGTATGGGGTATCTAATGTGGCATGATATTGTATGGGGTATCTAATGTGGCATGATATTGTATGGGGTATCTAATGTGGCATGATATTGTATGGGGTATCTAATGTGGCATGATATTGTATGGGGTATCTAATGTGGCATGATATTGTATGGGGTATCTAATGTGGCATGATATTGTATGGGGTATCTAATGTGGCATGATATTGTATGGGGTATCTAATGTGGCATGATATTGTATGGGGTATCTAATGTGGCATGATATTGTATGGGGTATCTAATGTGGCATGATATTGTATGGGGTATCTAATGTGGCATGATATTGTATGGGGTATCTAATGTGGCATGATATTGTATGGGGTATCTAATGTGGCATGATATTGTATGGGGTATCTAATGTGGCATGATATTGTATGGGGTATCTAATGTGGCATGATATTGTATGGGGTATCTAATGTGGCATGATATTGTATGGGGTATCTAATGTGGCATGATATTGTATGGGGTATCTAATGTGGCATGATATTGTATGGGGTATCTAATGTGGCATGATATTGTATGGGGTATCTAATGTGGCATGATATTGTATGGGGTATCTAATGTGGCATGATATTGTATGGGGTATCTAATGTGGCATGATATTGTATGGGGTATCTAATGTGGCATGATATTGTATGGGGTATCTAATGTGGCATGATATTGTATGGGGTATCTAATGTGGCATGATATTGTATGGGGTATCTAATGTGGCATGATATTGTATGGGGTATCTAATGTGGCATGATATTGTATGGGGTATCTAATGTGGCATGATATTGTATGGGGTATCTAATGTGGCATGATATTGTATGGGGTATCTAATGTGGCATGATATTGTATGGGGTATCTAATGTGGCATGATATTGTATGGGGTATCTAATGTGGCATGATATTGTATGGGGTATCTAATGTGGCATGATATTGTATGGGGTATCTAATGTGGCATGATATTGTATGGGGTATCTAATGTGGCATGATATTGTATGGGGTATCTAATGTGGCATGATATTGTATGGGGTATCTAATGTGGCATGATATTGTATGGGGTATCTAATGTGGCATGATATTGTATGGGGTATCTAATGTGGCATGATATTGTATGGGGTATCTAATGTGGCATGATATTGTATGGGGTATCTAATGTGGCATGATATTGTATGGGGTATCTAATGTGGCATGATATTGTATGGGGTATCTAATGTGGCATGATATTGTATGGGGTATCTAATGTGGCATGATATTGTATGGGGTATCTAATGTGGCATGATATTGTATGGGGTATCTAATGTGGCATGATATTGTATGGGGTATCTAATGTGGCATGATATTGTATGGGGTATCTAATGTGGCATGATATTGTATGGGGTATCTAATGTGGCATGATATTGTATGGGGTATCTAATGTGGCATGATATTGTATGGGGTATCTAATGTGGCATGATATTGTATGGGGTATCTAATGTGGCATGATATTGTATGGGGTATCTAATGTGGCATGATATTGTATGGGGTATCTAATGTGGCATGATATTGTATGGGGTATCTAATGTGGCATGATATTGTATGGGGTATCTAATGTGGCATGATATTGTATGGGGTATCTAATGTGGCATGATATTGTATGGGGTATCTAATGTGGCATGATATTGTATGGGGTATCTAATGTGGCATGATATTGTATGGGGTATCTAATGTGGCATGATATTGTATGGGGTATCTAATGTGGCATGATATTGTATGGGGTATCTAATGTGGCATGATATTGTATGGGGTATCTAATGTGGCATGATATTGTATGGGGTATCTAATGTGGCATGATATTGTATGGGGTATCTAATGTGGCATGATATTGTATGGGGTATCTAATGTGGCATGATATTGTATGGGGTATCTAATGTGGCATGATATTGTATGGGGTATCTAATGTGGCATGATATTGTATGGGGTATCTAATGTGGCATGATATTGTATGGGGTATCTAATGTGGCATGATATTGTATGGGGTATCTAATGTGGCATGATATTGTATGGGGTATCTAATGTGGCATGATATTGTATGGGGTATCTAATGTGGCATGATATTGTATGGGGTATCTAATGTGGCATGATATTGTATGGGGTATCTAATGTGGCATGATATTGTATGGGGTATCTAATGTGGCATGATATTGTATGGGGTATCTAATGTGGCATGATATTGTATGGGGTATCTAATGTGGCATGATATTGTATGGGGTATCTAATGTGGCATGATATTGTATGGGGTATCTAATGTGGCATGATATTGTATGGGGTATCTAATGTGGCATGATATTGTATGGGGTATCTAATGTGGCATGATATTGTATGGGGTATCTAATGTGGCATGATATTGTATGGGGTATCTAATGTGGCATGATATTGTATGGGGTATCTAATGTGGCATGATATTGTATGGGGTATCTAATGTGGCATGATATTGTATGGGGTATCTAATGTGGCATGATATTGTATGGGGTATCTAATGTGGCATGATATTGTATGGGGTATCTAATGTGGCATGATATTGTATGGGGTATCTAATGTGGCATGATATTGTATGGGGTATCTAATGTGGCATGATATTGTATGGGGTATCTAATGTGGCATGATATTGTATGGGGTATCTAATGTGGCATGATATTGTATGGGGTATCTAATGTGGCATGATATTGTATGGGGTATCTAATGTGGCATGATATTGTATGGGGTATCTAATGTGGCATGATATTGTATGGGGTATCTAATGTGGCATGATATTGTATGGGGTATCTAATGTGGCATGATATTGTATGGGGTATCTAATGTGGCATGATATTGTATGGGGTATCTAATGTGGCATGATATTGTATGGGGTATCTAATGTGGCATGATATTGTATGGGGTATCTAATGTGGCATGATATTGTATGGGGTATCTAATGTGGCATGATATTGTATGGGGTATCTAATGTGGCATGATATTGTATGGGGTATCTAATGTGGCATGATATTGTATGGGGTATCTAATGTGGCATGATATTGTATGGGGTATCTAATGTGGCATGATATTGTATGGGGTATCTAATGTGGCATGATATTGTATGGGGTATCTAATGTGGCATGATATTGTATGGGGTATCTAATGTGGCATGATATTGTATGGGGTATCTAATGTGGCATGATATTGTATGGGGTATCTAATGTGGCATGATATTGTATGGGGTATCTAATGTGGCATGATATTGTATGGGGTATCTAATGTGGCATGATATTGTATGGGGTATCTAATGTGGCATGATATTGTATGGGGTATCTAATGTGGCATGATATTGTATGGGGTATCTAATGTGGCATGATATTGTATGGGGTATCTAATGTGGCATGATATTGTATGGGGTATCTAATGTGGCATGATATTGTATGGGGTATCTAATGTGGCATGATATTGTATGGGGTATCTAATGTGGCATGATATTGTATGGGGTATCTAATGTGGCATGATATTGTATGGGGTATCTAATGTGGCATGATATTGTATGGGGTATCTAATGTGGCATGATATTGTATGGGGTATCTAATGTGGCATGATATTGTATGGGGTATCTAATGTGGCATGATATTGTATGGGGTATCTAATGTGGCATGATATTGTATGGGGTATCTAATGTGGCATGATATTGTATGGGGTATCTAATGTGGCATGATATTGTATGGGGTATCTAATGTGGCATGATATTGTATGGGGTATCTAATGTGGCATGATATTGTATGGGGTATCTAATGTGGCATGATATTGTATGGGGTATCTAATGTGGCATGATATTGTATGGGGTATCTAATGTGGCATGATATTGTATGGGGTATCTAATGTGGCATGATATTGTATGGGGTATCTAATGTGGCATGATATTGTATGGGGTATCTAATGTGGCATGATATTGTATGGGGTATCTAATGTGGCATGATATTGTATGGGGTATCTAATGTGGCATGATATTGTATGGGGTATCTAATGTGGCATGATATTGTATGGGGTATCTAATGTGGCATGATATTGTATGGGGTATCTAATGTGGCATGATATTGTATGGGGTATCTAATGTGGCATGATATTGTATGGGGTATCTAATGTGGCATGATATTGTATGGGGTATCTAATGTGGCATGATATTGTATGGGGTATCTAATGTGGCATGATATTGTATGGGGTATCTAATGTGGCATGATATTGTATGGGGTATCTAATGTGGCATGATATTGTATGGGGTATCTAATGTGGCATGATATTGTATGGGGTATCTAATGTGGCATGATATTGTATGGGGTATCTAATGTGGCATGATATTGTATGGGGTATCTAATGTGGCATGATATTGTATGGGGTATCTAATGTGGCATGATATTGTATGGGGTATCTAATGTGGCATGATATTGTATGGGGTATCTAATGTGGCATGATATTGTATGGGGTATCTAATGTGGCATGATATTGTATGGGGTATCTAATGTGGCATGATATTGTATGGGGTATCTAATGTGGCATGATATTGTATGGGGTATCTAATGTGGCATGATATTGTATGGGGTATCTAATGTGGCATGATATTGTATGGGGTATCTAATGTGGCATGATATTGTATGGGGTATCTAATGTGGCATGATATTGTATGGGGTATCTAATGTGGCATGATATTGTATGGGGTATCTAATGTGGCATGATATTGTATGGGGTATCTAATGTGGCATGATATTGTATGGGGTATCTAATGTGGCATGATATTGTATGGGGTATCTAATGTGGCATGATATTGTATGGGGTATCTAATGTGGCATGATATTGTATGGGGTATCTAATGTGGCATGATATTGTATGGGGTATCTAATGTGGCATGATATTGTATGGGGTATCTAATGTGGCATGATATTGTATGGGGTATCTAATGTGGCATGATATTGTATGGGGTATCTAATGTGGCATGATATTGTATGGGGTATCTAATGTGGCATGATATTGTATGGGGTATCTAATGTGGCATGATATTGTATGGGGTATCTAATGTGGCATGATATTGTATGGGGTATCTAATGTGGCATGATATTGTATGGGGTATCTAATGTGGCATGATATTGTATGGGGTATCTAATGTGGCATGATATTGTATGGGGTATCTAATGTGGCATGATATTGTATGGGGTATCTAATGTGGCATGATATTGTATGGGGTATCTAATGTGGCATGATATTGTATGGGGTATCTAATGTGGCATGATATTGTATGGGGTATCTAATGTGGCATGATATTGTATGGGGTATCTAATGTGGCATGATATTGTATGGGGTATCTAATGTGGCATGATATTGTATGGGGTATCTAATGTGGCATGATATTGTATGGGGTATCTAATGTGGCATGATATTGTATGGGGTATCTAATGTGGCATGATATTGTATGGGGTATCTAATGTGGCATGATATTGTATGGGGTATCTAATGTGGCATGATATTGTATGGGGTATCTAATGTGGCATGATATTGTATGGGGTATCTAATGTGGCATGATATTGTATGGGGTATCTAATGTGGCATGATATTGTATGGGGTATCTAATGTGGCATGATATTGTATGGGGTATCTAATGTGGCATGATATTGTATGGGGTATCTAATGTGGCATGATATTGTATGGGGTATCTAATGTGGCATGATATTGTATGGGGTATCTAATGTGGCATGATATTGTATGGGGTATCTAATGTGGCATGATATTGTATGGGGTATCTAATGTGGCATGATATTGTATGGGGTATCTAATGTGGCATGATATTGTATGGGGTATCTAATGTGGCATGATATTGTATGGGGTATCTAATGTGGCATGATATTGTATGGGGTATCTAATGTGGCATGATATTGTATGGGGTATCTAATGTGGCATGATATTGTATGGGGTATCTAATGTGGCATGATATTGTATGGGGGCATTTACTGAGGAATTTTATTGTATGGGGGCATCTACTCTGGCATTTCATTGTATGGGGCCATCTATTGTTTACATGTTTTATGGCCTGTAAAGGGGCACATTGTGGTTGCGGCAGCATGACATTAACCCTTGGCATGCTGCCGCTTATGGTACTATAAGGCACAGCATGCCCTGCAATACAAGGGCATACTGTGCCTTATAGTATTATGTTCTGCAGCATGCTAAGGGTTAATGGCATATTGCGGCAGCCATTTTTAGTATAGAAAATGTGTTCACTTTTATTTTTAAAAACATCTTTAAAAAAAAATAAAAATATGACCTCGATGGGCCAGATCCAGAGCTATTTACGCTAGCCGGAGATGTAAAATCGCTATTTTGTATGTACTGCGCATGCGCGCGGCAGATGTTACGGCACTGAACGTACGTACCATCCTAGTATCATGAGCGTAACTACGGACGAAGGGGCATGTCAGCCATACGACACCTGTCATTCGTAGGCGGGGTGAGGCATTTGAATCGCGCAGTATGGATGGGCTTAGGAGCGTTAATACGTGCAGCCGTTACGGGTGACAGGAGGTACACTTTTAGAATTTACGGTAGGGTTTGGAAAGCGTAGTAATTAGGATAGCATAAATACGCCACGCGTTGAAACATAATGGCAACATAGCTCTGGATCCGGTCCGACGTGTGGCGATGTTTTAAAGGATAAATCGCTGCTGTTAAAGGATTAAGTTAAAAAATCGCCAAGGGAACTCACACCTTAGTAAATTTTGTTTATGTTTGGCGATTAAAATTGCCAGAAAAAAATGGCCCCTTAGTAAATCTAGCCCCAGCAATCAGGTGCATAGGATACAGCTGGAGGATATTACAGAATAGTGAGGAGGTAAATAAGCAGTAAGAGAGGTATAAAAGGTCTGTGTATAGGAGGACAGAGTTATACGTACAATACATGATGGACCATATTCATAGATCCGGGTGAGTTACATGCAGACAAATCGGCACCTAACTCACCCCTCCTGCCCCTATCAGGCCCCCCATTTTTAGGTACCTTATGCCATGTACGAGTGCCATGGGGCTACCTTATCTCTCTGTGCAATGTCCGCACGGACATTACCTCTCCCCCCACCCTCCCCGGCTAATCTAAATCCCTTCCCACTTCTACATAATCACACCGTGTGGTCTTGAAATACTGCACAATCTACAGTACGTTATCTAACAGGTAAGTAGATTGTGTAAATGCCTTACTTTGCATGCGTAGTAGGACATTTACTAAGGATCTGCCTCTTAGCGGTGAACACAGTCCCATATGTTTATATGAAGACGTAGCAATTCTAGATATATATCAGTATGGAAGCTACCAGCGCTGGTCAAAACGTCTTGAAAAACCTCCCTACCAAATCCACCATAGGGCCAGATTTACTAAGCTGTCGGTTTGGAAAAGTGGAGATGTTGTCCATAGCAACCAATCAGATTTTAGCTGACATTCTCTAGTATGTAAAAAAAAGAAAGTAAGAGCTAGAATCTGATTGGTTGCTATAGGCAACATCTCCCCTTTTCCAAACCTGTAGCTTAGTAAATCTGGTCCATAGAGTTTTCATTGGAATAATTTCCATTATAATAGAATATAGATTATAAAATATTTTTTAAAAAAAACAGTTTTCTTTATTATATTATACATAGAGTATACCAGGAAGTGCACATAATACATTTCTGTCTTTATGACAGTTAGAAATTGTAGACCTTATGATGTTTACTTGGTCAAAATATGTTTATCATTATTCATATTATTCATTTTATGATTATTATATTTATTATTGTAATAATACTTGAGTGAATGTCAGTACAGCGCTATAGCTGCACACTTAACTGAGTATGGCCCAATAAACTCAGGATGCTGATTGGTGATAGTGCTGGTCAACCACCAATCAGAATGGTATAACTGGGAAAATTGGCCAATTAAAAGAAGGCAGCACAGACAAGGAGGGACAGCACTAAGGGTGAGTGTTCCAAAAACATCTGGGATTAGAATGTGTGGGGGAGGTGGTGCTGGTCTTGGATCAGATTGTGTGTGTCTAATATATAGTCTGAGTTATTCAGGAGTCTAATCTTACATTTTAATGTGGGGGACTGAGTTCTGATTTTGGAGGGTGTGGGTCATATCTGATTGAAGGTCTGATCTTAAATATGTCTATTCTGGGGGGGATTTATTTGGGGGTATCTGATTGTAGAGGTCTCAGTCGTTTTTTTGGGAACAGATTGTAGGTCTAATTATGGAGATTTGTAATTTTTGTTAGAAGATTGTGTGTTAGGTCCCAATTGTATGGTGTCTATATTATTATTATTATTATTATTGTTGTTGTTGTTTTACGTCATGATTATGTATGTGTGTTTTGAGGTCTGATATTTTATATAAGGGGGTAGTCTAATTGTAAGGTCCTAAATTGGGGGACTGATATTAGGTCTGATTGTGTGTATGGGGGTAGAGGTGTCTGATTTATTGAGGTGTCTGATTTATTTTTCTAGATGCCGCAGTCTGATGTTTCCTTACAAAATAATGAGATAGGACGTTTCTCGGGAGTGCAGATGGAATGGGGGAGGAGGAATGCTTTAGTATGTGTTGGTTGAGCACCTGAGGGCCCAACAATTTCATCAGTATTGGGCCCCACAATTTTGGATGGCAGTCCTGGCTGAAGATCATGTTGTGTCTATTTCTTCTGCTTCATAGGATTACTTTGGTCCTACAGATACAAAGAACAGGATTAATTACAGATGTGTTTTCAGGATTCTGGTTACAATAAATTCATCATTATGGAAGAAGAAAAACGGCAGCTTCTGACGAGGTTCCGGGTTGCGTGCACACACTCTTGTAATATCGGTCTAAATGCTTTAGCCACAGACAAATAGAAAGCACGTTCTGCTAGGACAAGTTTACATAACTGAGACTCAGTTAGACGTGAACACATTTATGGAAATACCAGCTAGAAAAGTATACAGAGAGGTCTATATTTCAGCCAATTACCTTTCTTCCTGAGATGTTGTTTCCGCCACAAGATGGCACCGATCACTGCCCCAGATATCACCAAGGCCACAGTCACACAAATAGCAATAGTGACCACAGGAACCGTTTCCTCTGTAGGATTAAAACAAGATGACGGTGTCAGTGAGGACAGGTTGAGGTTCCTGTTTAACTTGGTTCCATATATGGCTCATTGGAAGTGAATGAAGTGAATTTAAACCAAATATTGATTGATTATTAAGGGGCTGATCCAGAGATGAATGTACACATGAAAGTATCCTGCGCACAGTAAATACAAATGCAAATAATGTAAGATCTATACTGGATCCAGACGAGGACACAGTCCAGCCAATCACAATACAGCTACATTCCCAGATACGTTTCCTTTCCCCCAGTGATCCAAATGTAGGACCGTGATACAAAATAAGTACGTTTTGCAAAAGTAACGAATTTCGGAACACTTCCGTGTTGTGAAAGCAACCTTATCAGTAGCGCACGTATATGTGACGGAAGTGAAACGTTCGCAAATACATTTTTACTATTTACATTACGAATGACGCCTACTTATTAATAAGCCGCCCGACCTTTTATGTTCGTACGCATTTTTTGACGTACGGAAATGACTTACGCATCATTCCAATTACGCTTCGTAACTCCATGGTCTGCACATGCGCCCTGAATAGAAATCATAGAAACATAGAAAGTGACGGCAGATAAGAGCCACATGGCCCATCTAGTCTGCCCATTTGTTTATTGAAAACTATACTGACCCTAGACCCTATTTACCCTCAATTTGGTTTACAATTTAGGATCCCCTTATATTTATCCCAAGCATGTTTAAATTGTTCTACTGTATTGGCCTTAACCACCTCAGATGGGAGAATATTCCACTTATCTATCACCCTTTAAGTGAAGTAATTATTCCGCACATTTCCTTTGAATCCAGACCTGTGCGCTACATCGCGTAGCGTATTTACACTAGCGTGCTGTCTAGGCACTCCCCTCACATGTATGTAAACCTTACCTTAACCTTACACAGCGTAAGTACTGACGTATGTACAGGCTTCACGTACTTACCAGCCTAAGTGCGCCCATAAAGTACGGTTTAAACCTCCCCGCCTCCGAAGCGTATCTACGGGTGCTGTATGCCTGGCACACCCCTTTGTTCGTAGTTACGCTGCTGACACGTGACTGGGCAGTAAGCTCTGAGTTACGTGACGTAACATCTGCCGCGCGCATTCGCAGTAAATACTAATTTGCGATATTACATCAGCGGCTAGCGTACCTAGGTCTGGATCTGGCATCTCTATGACACTTTTCAAGGGTCTTTCTGCTTATTAAGGGCCGTATTCAGAGATCCGATTCCAGATCGGGCCGCAATTATACGCACGCATGGTGCAGGCCACACCCCCTCTCACCCATGACACTCCCCTCTCTCGGTCGCGCTGTCGGTGCCTTCCGCCTCCATAGACCACTTGTATATTTCCGTGTGTAGTTCTGTGCGTATGTGTCCTCCGCACATGCGATTCATGATAGTTGCGCCCACTTTCCCTCATTTAAATGCTTTTCCCCGCCCATTTTTATTTAAATTTACACGTGCGTACTTTTGCGTTGCATATCCCTACGTATGTACCCACGTGAGATTCACAAGTCCGTCCGTGAGGCACTTCCGCGCGTATAGTCTACGTGAAGTACGTAAAAATAGTTACTACGCATGCGCAGTTGAAACCTACTTTATAATACGCACGGATTTCGCCATGAACACGGTTCTCTGAATACGGCCCTAAGGGCCTGATCCAGACCTAGTTAAGTG
>WWET01010766.1:3604-18106 GCA_011038615.1 Limnodynastes dumerilii
AAACAAAACAGGGCCTGGCACTCACACTATATATATATATATATATATATATATATATATATATATACACAGTCATACCTGTCTGCCTGGCACCTGGCACTCTTCTCTGTGTTGAAATTTACAACTTGCTCAAGGTGCTCTCCCATTGAAATAGACAAATATAAAGAAATATTGTCACTCATGAGGCTTGCATAAATAAAGAAATGACCTGTCCGGTCGTTTATTCAAAGTACATCCAATGTTTCAATCAAGGATATATTTTTATCAGGGCAAAAAAGATAAGTAAAGCACCCAAACACCCAAGAACTCATGAATAAATAGATAAAGAAAACAAGGACTCACCAATGTGATGCCGCCGCTCATGCCTCCTGACCGGAACAACTGATCACGATCCTCCCGCCATGTTGTGACAGACAAGCGGGCGGGCTGCCAGTCTCCGTCAGACATCGGCTGGGTCGGTGTTATAGCAACTATGTAAACAAAACGGCAACGGAGAGGATAACATTAGTGCAAAGAAAGATGTGCGCAGGCAGATACAATAAATAGATGCGAAAGCAACTAGAAGCAAAAGTATACAACTGCATCAGCAAGAGTCATATAAATAGAAAGAAACATTTATAAGAAACATATGAGGGGTAGCGTTTCATTAAGGCCCACAGGGGCCAAGGCACATAGGGCCTGATCCAGCGCTACGAAAATTCGCAACGACGGGCGAATGCGAACGTACGCTCGTCGTATCAACCTACACGCCCCTAGCACTCCCATAGTAAAGTCCCTGACTACGGCGGCTATACCCTACACTGGGTACGACCGTCGGCCGTACGAAAATTCGCAGAGAATACGCTGAAAAAATACGCTTAGCACGCCCATACTCTACAATTTAAATGGCTATCCCCGCCTCCCAGTAGTAAAACGGGCGCCCAGCCGACCATCGTAAAAAAAATACGCCCGGCGAGCGAAAAATACGCTAACGATACGCCCGCTATTCGCTCATGACGCGCGGGCGACCGGAACCTGTCATACTGGGCATGCGCATTGCGAATTTTTTGACGAAAATTTGCTTACGATGAGCGTACGCTCGCTTGCGAGCGTTGCTCTGGATCAGGCCCATAGTCTGTAAATCAACCTGCTCTCATGCTGGAGGAGGATTTTATCTCTGTCACCCCCGATCAAGTTTGGGGATATGATCCAGTCACATCCACCTGAAATCTTTCAATGTGTGTACTTGAGTTTCCAGTGCCGTACTATGGGTTGATCACAGTCCTTTCCTTCCAGTGCCGCTTTGATCGCTGAGCGATGGAGCGCAAGGTGCTCTTTGATCTTCCTCACAGTCTTCCCGATCTGGTTGCACAGACATTGTATGACATATACCACATACTGGGTAGTGCAAGAAATAATATGACATATATGGAATTTTTGTCCAGTCTAAGGGTGTGAGAATATAGGTCCCGTAATAAGTTGACTGCAAGCCAGGCAGCCCGTACATCTGTAGCAGCCGGGTTTGCGTGAAAGAAATGTCATCCTTGGTTCCGTAGAGGAACTTCTAATGTCACTTTTACAGAGTAGATCTCGCAAATTCCTACCCAGTGTGTTGCTGGTCAATAAGGATTTAGTTTTTAATGTAGGTAATTTGTGTTCCGTGCTAACAATTGGCCAAAGTGCTTTAACAGCCCTTTTCTGTACAAAAGATACATGATTGAACCGTGAGACCCACGGTATCTGGTTTCCCACTGATTTTGGTGGTTTTGCCACCAGGAGATCGTCTCTATTCACCAAAGAGATTAGATTGACGTAAAACAGAGGCTTTGTAGCCACGCTCAGAAAATCTATTAAGAATGCTGTCCATTTGAACAAGTGCCGGGGTAGCATCACTATTAATCTATTAATGCGCTTCAACAATTGTAGGGTAGCATCAATACCTTCTTTATGTGGTATATTCGTGTACAAAGACACGACATCAATTGTACAGAAGATGCAGTTGTCACGAAGGTCTTTAAAAGGTTGTAAAATATTTAACAGGTGAGTTGTATCTTTGAGATACATTGCTTGTGCTTGTATTACCGGCTATAACAATTTATCCAGATACTGGGAGACTAATTGAAATACAGATCCCCTTGCCGATATTATCGGTCTATATGGAGGGGATGTCAAAGGCTTGTGGATTTTGGGCAGGATGTAGAGTATAGGCAATTTCGGAGAAGGAGTAGACCACGCCTGCCGAGATCTTTCCCTTCATCCACTGCTTGCTGTAACACTGTCAGTAACTTGGCTTGAAACTCATAAGTGGGGTCTTTTTCAAGTTTTAGATAAACACTAGAGTCTACAAGCTGGCGGTGAATTTCAGCACAATACTCCTGCTTGTCCTGGATGAAAATTGCTCCTCCTTTGTCAGCAGGATGAATAACAATATTAACGTCCTGCTTTAGATCTTTTAGGGCTTTTCTCTGTTTAAAGTTTAAATTGGGTACAGTCTGTGGTATTTCAATAAGTGCTATATCCATGTGTATATCCATGCTTTGTTCCAGAAGTCTAGAAAAGCACTTTAATGAGGAATTGGTCGACACAGGGTCAAAGGTAGATCCTACTCGGGGGAAAGGAGTATCAACATCCATAGGCGGATTATTTTCTTTGTCCATAAAATATTCTTTAAGCCGTAAACTACGGTCTAATTTGAATTGTTCGATTTTATTCTGAAAGGAGTCATATTTAACTGTAGGGACAAAGGATAGTCCCTGACTTAGGACCGCGGTTTCATGTGTAGAGAGAGTCCTAGATGACAAGTTGTACACTACCCTTTCTTGGACCTCAATGTTCTCAGTTCGTTTGGTGTACCCACTGCATCTGGTGCGCCTCTTCCCATGGGACCTCCCGTTCTGCCTCCAGTCGGTGGTCTGCCTCGAAAACCCTGCTGGATGGAAGTAGTAGCCTGAGACTGGGATTCTTGGTCGCTATCAGATGTATTTGGATGCTTCAAATGTGCCCCTATTGATAAAGGGTCTCTGTCTGTAGGATCTACGTCAGGCGGGGATCTGTTTAATCTCTGTACCCGAGAACCAAGGATATACGAGGTTATCCTCATAGTCGTTCTGAATTTTAACAAGCTTCTCTTTCTTGAACCTAGTTAGGTCCAGATTGTATTTGGTGATCTGTAGTTCAATTTTCTCAATCCACTGTTGTTCTGTGTCAGCTATCAGGATGGGTTTTTTCTCAAGCTCAAAAGCAATGATCTTTTCCTCAGTTGCCTTCACTTCTCTGGTGGATTCTTCTATAACCAGGATCATAAGATCCATGGAAGCTTTATTTAAAATGGCGATCCATCGCCTACAGAAGTCCAGTCGGCATCTTCCAATGGTGGGGATATTCTTAATCCTAAATCCCCTTGGGATCATCTTGTCCCTATAATATTTTGATAGTGTGACGCCATGCATCTTATAGTCCAGACACTTCTTCTTTAATTTAATATATTGGTGATACAAGTCAAGGGGATCATTAAAGTTCAGAGACTCTTCAGTGTCCTCAGCGAATAAAATAGCATTTGCTTCTTCTTCAGTAAAACTCAGGACATCTCCCCTTTGTAAACATTCACTCTCCAGTCCTCTATTGGCCTCTCCAGTCAACATAATTCAAATTGCCCAAAGTGTATGGCAGTGCAGAAATAAATGTAGAAAATCACAGCAACTTTGAGAAGACAGTACAACAACGAAGGTGCTCAGTAATAGAAGCAAGTGTGGTGCGAACCCACTTGTTCAAAAATGTAGAAAGTCATAAACCTGACGGAGACTAACAGCCCGCCTTGCTTGTCTGTCACAACGTGGCGGGAGGATCGTGATCAGTTGTTCATGTAAGCATGTGCATGTGTTATCTATTTATTTATATTCATGAGTTCTTGGGTGTTTGGGTGCTTTACTTATCTGTTTTGCCCTGATGAAAATGTATCCTTGATTGAAACGTCGGATGTACTTTGAACAACCGGACAGGTCATTTCTTTATTTATGCAAACCTCATGAGTGACTTCCAATATATATATATATAGCTCAAAAAAATAAGGAACACTAAAATAACACATCCTAGATCTGAATTAATGAAATATTCTTATTAAATACTTTGTTCTTTACATAGTTGAATGTGCTGACAACAAAATCACACAAAAATTATCAATGGAAATCAAATTTATTAACCCATGGAGGTCTGGATTTGGAGTCACCCTCAAAATTAAAGTGGAAAAACACACTACAGGCTGATCCAACTTTGATGTAATGTCCTTAAAACAAGTCAAAATGAGGCTCAGTAGTGTGTCTGGCCTCCACGTGCCTGTATGACCTCCCTACAATGCCTGGGCATGCTCCTGATGAGGTGGCGGATAGTCTACTGAGGGATCTCCTCCCAGACCTGGACTAAAGCATCCGCCAACTCCTGGACAGTCTGTGTTGCAACGTGACGTTGGTGGATGGAGCAAGACATGATGTCCCAGATGTGCTCAATTGGATTCAGGTCTAGAGAACGGGCGGGCCAGTCCATAGCAGCAATGCCTTCATCTTGTAGGAACTGCTGACACACTCCAGCCAAATGAGGTCTAGCATTGTCATGCATTAGGAGGAACCCAGGGCCAACCGCACCAGCATATGGTCTCACAAGGGGTCTGAGGATCTCATCTCGGTACCTAATGGCAGTCAGGCTACCTCTGGCGAGCACATGGAGGGCTGTGCGGCCCCCCAAAGAAATGCCACCCCACACCATTACTGACCCACTACCAAACCGGTCATGCTGGTAAGCTTACTTACGCATAGTGCCTACCCTAAGGTAGAAAACCTATCTACCATACGTTCAAAAGGTTTTTTTCCATGTGGGGACTGTGTAATGTTTCGCACTTGTAAAATGGCTACAACTAAGATTTCCCAGTTCAACGTGAACAATGGAAAGAAATTTCCCATTGATCAATTTATCACATGTAACTCTAAGAATGTGGTGTACTTGCTGGAATGTGTATGTGGCTTATATTATGTGGGCAGAACCAAACGCCCATTAAAAATTAGATTGGGCGAACACATTAATAATATAAAAAAAGGATTTGCTAATCTTAGTGTTTCAGCCCACTTCAAGGAGGCACATAATTGTACACTGTTCTCTTTAAAATCTGCAATAGGCATTAAAAAAATTGAAAATAAATGGCGAGAAACCAATATTCAAGATCTTTTAGCACAAAGTGAAATGAGATGGATTTATACCTTAGAAACATTGCACCCAAAAGGATTACATGCTGAATATGAGATCAAATGGTTTTTATAATGTTTTTCCATTCCATCAAACTACATTATCCACTTCTTATTTTGCCTTTGCTTCTCATTGCCTTTGATACACTTATATGTATTTTTTNNNTATATTTCTATTTTTATGTACATTGTTTTAGCAACATTTACTGTTTTATATATTTACATGTATTTATGTGTGTTTATTAACATGGGTAAAAAGGAGAAAATATCCCCTTTCCTATTCCTTGGATTCCCTCCAGCTTATTACAAATTACTGTCTCTTGTTTCCCTATATTAGTACCCACTATAGTCATTACATTTTATTGCCTTGAGAAAGACCTGCCCGGTCGAAACACGTTGGCTCTGACTATTTGGTTACTATAGATTACCACCACTTTCTACGTTTTTCCTGCGCTTATCCTTAGGTTCATTGTAATCTGGTTACGGAAAGTGCTTGGAATATGTTTGAAATATATTTTATTGCCTCCTATGACATTCCAGTGAGAGTGTATTTTTACTTTGTAAGTGCATTTCTTTTTGCGTGAATAATAAACTTGCTTTACGTATTACACTATGGGATTTCTCTCTCTGTTTCCCTCTGCTGATCAAAAATTATCATTGCATTGAGTATCTCTGGAAACGAGGCTCCGCAGCACCAGCAGGACAGTCTGGCAGAGACTTCACAGATAGCAACGTGCATGCGGCTAGGAACGCCAAGGAGAACCACCTGATTGACTCCATTCCCCTCCACAGCACCAAAGGACATCGATCTGCTGCTGATTTACCCCCTACAGCTACTAACTGTGAGCTTATACCATCTTGACTTCTTTCCCCTTATTTATTATGAACTTACAGCATTTAACTAAGCCTGACTACTTCTGGGAAAAGGCATCCCACAGCAAGGCTCTGATCAGTTAAGGATTTGGGAACTGGTACAGCTCTATATTTTGTGTTATCAAGACAGTATTTGCAGTTTTGAATCTCTACAGAGTTTTATTCTTGTCTTTTTCTGGTTTGTTTTTAACATATACACTTCCCTAGCATCCTTTTTACTGTCTCCTACCACCACTCTGCAATGTGCTATTATTTATTTATATTTTTATTTATACCCTTTTTTTTATAGCGCTATTACTCATTTATTTATTTATATATTAGCAATGTTCACTGACGCCCGTGTTTTGGTTTTGGTTTTGGATCTGTATTAACTTCGTGTTTTGGTTTTGGTTTTGGCAAAACCGCCCCCACGTGTTTTGGTTTTGGATCTGTATTTTTAAATAAAAATTACTACAAAATGCTAAAATCACATAATTTGGCTCTTTATTGTCCCTATATTATTATTTACCCCATCAACAATAATTTCCAGTAATTTCTAGTCAATTTTGAGTACCTCACAGGTAACAATATTATTTTCATACAGCTTAGGCCAAACGCTGCAGCGAGCTAGCTTGTTACTTACTATAACTAAACAACAGAGCAGCGGCACAAACACACACTGTAGTTTATAGCACATCTATGAAACATTGCCGCACAGCAGAAAACAAAAGTAGTGCAAGTACTATAAGCGTCAGCCTGCAGAGTAATGTGTAAAAAAACCAAAAAACTTTCCCCAACAAACTGAAATATTACACATGAATAAACAATGATTAAACAATACATTTCTATACATGAAACTAACTAACTAACGTGTCCCTGTGTGTTTATTAAACTATTGTGGTGGCCACCGTGTACTAAATAAACCTAAGGATAATGTATAGTGTAAATGGGCCTGATCCAGACCTATGCTTATGAGTGTATTTACGCCGGTCGTAAGCGTAAAACCGAAGAATGTATACACTGGGCATGTTTAAATCTTTTTGTATATACGAACGAACGATTCATTGCTACGCTGAAGCGTAATTACACCCAGTTTACTAAAGGGGAGTATACGGCGTATTCAGAGGGAGTTACTCGATATGGTAATGAGCCCTGGGGCGTGATTGCGTACTAACGGAAGATCCAAGGTTACGCAATGGTCTAGAAAATAGTAATTACGACCATCGTACTTAGAGTAGGATTTTGTCAGCGTAGAGACGAACGGCTACAATACCAACCAGCGTACATACAATTTGCAATGTGTGCATGATGCAAGCTTGTCCTGTCATTAAGCAGCTGCTGCAGCAGCTGAACATGGTTGTCAATCATTTGGAGCAAACCTTTATAAGTTTGAAAATGTTAGCAGCAAGTTGTGACTGGTTTATCATAATAGACCTCAATTTTCGTTCTCTAAACCATATTTTTTGGTGCCATTTTGAAGGTAAGTAATTTTTTGCTTTTATATTGCTTATTTGCAAATAAGTGGCAAATAAGTGATGAGCAACATGGAATTGTCCTTGGACCTGCCGACCCACCCTTACGTTATATCTAAAAAGGACAGTTTAACAAACCAAGGACTTCAGCGACAAGGACTGCCATTTTTGTGGCTGAAGTTCTTGGTTTGTTTGGGCCCCCAGAAAAGAAGGTACAAATGGGCATAAGGCAACTAATCTAACAGTGCTAGAATAAACAATGTTATGGGTAGCTCTACTAGTAATATACAGGAATAGAGGAGCAGTAAAACCTCAATATATTAAACAATAAGATACTATTTAAGTTAAATGCGTGGTGGATTGGTCGCAGGTCAGGAAGTATGGTGGTGATCTACCAAACAATGCAAGAAGAGAAATACTGACTGCGTCCTATACACCAAGAAATTATCAAATATAAAATATACCATTCATAAGGATTTTGACATGATCTTAAAAAACAAAGAATTTTTCCATATAACTAGTAAAAATCACAAATGTAAACTGTTAATAGATCTATGCCGGTCAATAAACAAAATACATAGATGGAAAAACAATAATTATGCAGCTGCAGTAATGAGCAACTTTAAGATTTATTTATCTTTTTATTTAATAGCTGTATTTTGAAATTAGTACTTTTTTTTTTAACTGAATAACTGTCACATGGAGGAGTGGCACTGCAGTGGTAGAGGATGGCAGTTTTATAAAGTATGGCCAAAAAAATGCACCAATGAGCAGAAACGGCAAATAAGTGACGAGCAAGATAAAATTGTCCTTAGACCTGCCCTTACGTTACATCAAAAAAGGACAGTTTAACAAACCAAGGACTTCAGAGACAAGGATTGCCATTTTTGTGGCTGAAGTTCTTGGTTTGTTTGGGCCCCCACAAAAGAAGGTACAAATGGGCATAAGGCAGCTGCAGTAATGCGGAATGGCCTTGATTAAGGTACCTGCAAACACAGCCTCCTGCCACTCGGTCAGGCACGGCTGATAAAAATATGGGGAAAATTAAAAATGTAAAAAATATATAAAAATATGGTTAAAAAAAAGTTACTAAGTCAATGTGATAAATCCAAGGTCCAAAAAGGCTTATAATATTCAGTTATTACCACACAGACTTTCCATTCAATAGAAGATATATATACTTGTTGCAAAGTTAATCTCCAAACTGATGTTCAAATGGTAATTGTAGCACTTGGATATTTAGATAGCAGGCAGTATATTGTATTTTGTTTGTTCACTCATGTGCTAAAGAAACAAGACAAACTATAGCGTGATTGATCTCAAAAGAATATATATATAGAACAGCTAATTGCCATCACGCTGTGTCTAATGCATTAGGCGGCTTTAAAAGCCACAAAACTCACAGTTGGAAGTTCTAGTGTAGACTGTGGAGTCCGAGGTCACTTGTTAAAAATGGAGGAAATGAGTCCGCCCTGATAGACACGCCGTTGGTTTAGCGGGCGTCCTCGCATCGTGGTCAAGGTAAGCATGCAACATTTGGAATGCGCAGATCAATATAGAAAAGTGATCATAGTTTGGTACGAGAAGCCTGTGGAAACTGGACCGGCAGATGGAACACTCCTGCAACACGTTTTGTCTATGGGTGTAGACTTTATCAAGCAGAAAAGAAAGTGCTGTCCACTGCATCTAAAGTGGCAAAATGTCATCATCCATACCCTCATCCTCACCCTCATCAGTGTGTACATCATCCTCACACAATATTAATTCATCCCCACTGGAATCCACCATTACAGAAGACTCTGAACTTTGATGTAATTGTTGCCGGTAAAGGCCTTCCTCATGTAATTTATAGTTTATTTTTATGAACATCATGTTTTCTACATTTTTAGGAAGCAGCCTCCTACGCCGATTGCTGACAAGGTTCCCGGCTGTGCTGAAAACTCTTTCTGAGTACACACTGGAGGGTGGGCAGCTTAGGTATTGCAAAGCGAGTTTGTACATGGGTCTCCAAATTGTCTTTTTTTTCCTCCCAGTACGTAAAGGGACTGTCTGACATGTCTAGGTGTACAGTGTCATTAAAATAATCCTCCACCATTCTTTGGATGTTAATAGTAGGGTCTGGTTTCGCAAATTTTGGGCAATTCTTTTAGACCTGACCAGATGTCAAAAATTTGTGCTGACTTATCTACATCACTGGAAATCACTGCATCACTGCATCTTAGGAAAGATAAGTTTTTTCCTAGCAGCAGCTGGAGAAAGTGAAGAAGGAGATGTCGTCGTGTCATGTACTACCTGAGCTGTCAACTTGCTCACCAGGAGCTCATTGCATCTCTTGAGATCTAGGTAATCTGGAAAGAAAGATAAGACATAGCTCTTAAACCTAGAATCAAGCACAGTCGCCAAAATGTAGTCATCAGATTTCAAGATGTTGACAACTCCTGGATCCTGGTGAAACAAATTCAGTACTTGATCTACAAGACCGACGTACTTAGCAGAATTGCTTTGTTTCAGCTCCTCCTTCACTTTCTCAAGCTGCTTTTCCAAAAGTCTAATAAGGGGAATGACTTGGCTCAAGCTAGCAGTGTCTGAACTGACTTCACAGGTGAGTACTTCAAATGGTTTTAGCACTTTGCACAACACCGAAAGCGTTCTCCACTGCGCTGGACTAAAATACATTGCCCCTCCTTTCCCAATGTCATGGGTTCTGGAGTAAGCATGGATGGCTTTTTGCTGTTCCTCCATCCTTTGAAGCATATACAGGGTGGAATTCCACCTTGTTACCACCTCTTGCTTCAGTTGGTGGCAGGGCAAATTTAATTCTTCCTGTAGCTGATGCAATCTCCTATATGCTGTTGCAGAATGTCTAAAATGTCCCAAAATTTTTCGGCCCACAGACAGCATCACCTAGACATCCCTTTCTTAAAAAGTTTTGTACCACCAAGCTAATAGTGTGAGCAAAACAGGGAATGTGATGGAATTCACCCCGCTGTAATGCTTTCAATATATTGGTGGCGTTGTCAGAAATGACAAATCCTGAGGAGAGTCCAAGCGGAATAAGCCATGTCGCAATGACATCCCTTAGTTTTTCTAACAGGTTGTCAGCAGTATGCCTCTTATTGAAGCTGATGATACACAGAGTAGCTTGTCTCTGAAAGATCTGGTGTTGGTTAGATCCTGCTGCTGTTGCTGCTTCCAAAGGCGATTTATCTACCCAGTGGGCTGTCACAGTCATATAATCTTTGGTTTGCCCAGTTCCGCTTGTCCACATATCTGTGGTTAAGTGTACAGTCTGAAGAATGGCATTTTTGAGGGCCAAAATTAGTTTTTTTTTTTAACTTGCTGGTATAGGTGGGGAATTGCTTGTCTAGTAAAATGGTGTTGAGATGGAATTTGGTAACAGGGACACAGGACCTCAATCAACTGTTTAAAACCTGCTGCATTAATAGCAGATATTGGACGCAAATCTAATACAAGCATAGTTGCCATGGCACCTGTGATCCGCTGTGCGACTGGGTGACAATCTTCATTTCTTTCTGGGATGAAGATCCACCCCCGGCAGCAGAAGCAGCAGCAGGACTAACGCTCAAGGATCGTACTGAGGAATCCTTGATAAAGTAGTCACCCAGCCTTTGCAACTTAGATGCAGGACTAACGTACAGTGGTGAGGATATTGATGATGATGATGAAGATGTTGTTGTTGTAGATTGCATATGCTGGGATGTAGGGGAGAAAAGCGAGCTAGCTGATTCTGGACTGCTTGTGGTAATTTTTTTAGCGTAAGATTCGGGCTTACCCAATAGCTTGCCATGAACTCGCTTTAAATGGCGTAACATGGATGAGGTTCCTTGATGGTTATGGTCTCTACCTCTACTGACTATGGCTTTACAAATGCTACAAATGGCTAAACAAAAGTTATCAGGATTAGGGTAAAAATAATTCCACACGTAAGAGGTGGATTTTTTTGTGTTATACCCAGGCATGACAATGGTCTTCTTCTTAGCATCGTCAAGCACTGTTTCCACCGGTGACTGACTTATACAAGCAACATCCTCATCATCAATATCCTCATTAGTGCTGTCCTCAGATACACAAATATCCCCCTCATCCTGTTGCAAATTGAAAGTGGTATCCTCAATTTCTATGTCACCAGCTATGCTACAAAGGTCAGGCTCAAACATGGCACTTGTGGATGGACTCTCCTCAGGACTTTGTGACATTTCTGAACACTCATTTTGTTGTACTGATTTACTGGTTTTTCCCAGCACAGATTTTACACATTGTTGGACATCTTTTGTAGAGTCAGAATGACAAGCTGTTGCATTGTCATCACAGACAGAAGATGCCTCACTGACATCTGCAGAATTTCTGTCACCCATAAATGAAGGCAAAGTCCTGAATCTTTCTACGGGTGTAAAATGGCATGGTTGCAATTTTTTGTTTATCTTCAGGAAACTTTGTCCTTACAGCTTTTTTTTTTTCTTAAGAAATGTAAAAGCAGTTTTTGGGGATTTCAGTTTCCCAAACCCATTGTGCACTTGAGCTTTACTAGATGACAATACAGGGCAAGAATCATCAGGACAGGTAAGAGCAGCTGATTGCTGTTCCTGCATTTTGTATGACTGATCATCAATCCAAGTTTAAGAACTAATGAAAATACTGCTTTTTCAGCAAATGAGGTTTTATATTTTTTTTAAACACAACGCAAGGTTTTTTGACCACGCAGTGATATGCGCAACACGTCAATCCAAGTTTAATAACTGATGAAAATACTGCTTTTTGCAGCAAATGATGTTTTATATTTTTTAAATACAACACAAGATTTTTTGACTACGCAGTGAGATGCACAACACATCAATCCAAGTGTAATAACTGATGAAAATACTGCTTTTTACAGCAAATTAGGTTATATATTTTTTAAATGCAACGCAAGGTTTTTTGACTACGTAGTGAGATGCGCAACACGTCAATCCAAGTGTAATAACTGATGAAAATACTGCTTTTGACTATGAGTATTTTTTACAGCTAATCATTTTTTTTTAATTTTTTTAATAACAACATTTTTTTGGGGTCAAATAACTTTTTTTTAAGTTAATTCAAAATTAATGTTACTGTTTTATTTATTTATTTTAATTTGTGGGGTTTGGTTTTTTTATTTTTATAAATTCAAAATAAAATGGGAGCCACAACCCACAGCTACACATGGGCTATAACTGCCCACAGGCTACAACTGCCCACAGCTGCCCAGAGCCCACAGTCCACAACTGCCCACAGTCCACATCTGCCCACAGTCCACATCTGCCCACAGCCCACTGTCCACAACTGCCCAGAGCCCACAGTCCACAACTGCCCACAGCACAGCCACAGCCCTAACAGTGCTCAGCCCCACTTCACTCTGCCAGCGCCGAATGTGAAATGGCGTTTGGCAAGGCGGGATGGAGCTTATATAGTGCGCGCTCGGGAGACACCAAACGTCATTGTCACGCAGTCGGATCTCGCGTGTTTGGCAAAACCCACGAGATCCGACCGTGTGACGATGACGTTTTGTGTCATCCTGGCATCCAACGGATAGAATAGATATTTATATTACACTCTGATATAAAGAAATTAAAACTCAGACAACGTGTTGCCGACGTTTCAGTAATTGGTATTACTTTCATCATACATAATATATATGTTTTTTTACATACCCCTATCTGATTCTATCTAGCTTTCTAATTCTTTCTATCTATATCTGCAATACACACTAAATTATTCCCTCTCCTCCTATCCTATTATTATGTTAAGCTTCCCTCTACTCTAGCCTATACTATTCTATTGTATACATTCACACCTCATATACACTCTATTTACAACCTATTAACCCCTTATTACCTACCCTGCCTCCCTTTCACACCTCATATACTTTATCTGGCCTTTATCTTCTCTCCCGCTGCTCTACCGACACCTTCAAATAGAAAAAGAAAAAAAAAAACAAGACCATAAACCGCAACCCACGGCCAGCAAAAAAAAGCTGCAACTCAGAAAAAAAACAAGCCCAATTCCGCTTGTTATAAGCGGACTTGGCAACTATGACTGTGTACAGAGTTTAAGTAGCCCGTCCAGTGCACAGATTGGCTGGAGGAATCATGTGCTCGCAGAGGAGCACCTGAGTGGCTACTGGGAGTCACCTAACAGGAGGCAAGATGGCAACGCCCGTGGAGCAGATGCCTAATCCCAGACACAGGAAACACACATGCTGTAATGGAGACTTTTACAGGAGACTGCTACTTCCACTTCCAGTGGCATCTCTGGAGGGCTGGAGAGTGGTACATCGTGGGGAAGCAGCCGACAGACAGTTTGTGGTCAGGTAAGTGCGGTGCTTGCTGCCGCAGACCGTGACATACATTACAAATTACACATACCCCCCCACACTTACATTACACATCACACATACACCAACGTACATTCCACATCACACATACCCCCCTTACATTGCACATCACACATACCCCCCTTACATTTCACATCTCTCATACCCCTGTTACAATCCACATCACTCATACCCCCCTTACATTCCACATTACACAAACTCCCCCATACATTCCATATTACACATACCCCCCTTATACATTCCACATCATACATACCACCCCTTACATTCCACATCACTCATACCCTCCTTACATTCCACATCACTCAAACCCCCCCTTATATTCCACATCTCACATACCCCCATACATTCCAAATCACACATAGCTCCCCATACATTACACATACTCCCCATACATTCCACATCACGCATACCCCCCTATACATTCCATATCATACATACCCCCAACTTACATTCAACATCACACATACCCCTCCCTTATATTACACATCACTCATACTCTTTTTACATTTCACATCACTCATACACCCCTTACATTCCACATCACTCATACCCCATACATTCCACATCACACATACCCCCCCATACTTTCCATATC
>WWET01010769.1:0-11862 GCA_011038615.1 Limnodynastes dumerilii
ACCAGGGGAGTGATGGAAAGATAGAGAAGACACGGATGCCACGATGTTAAGACCCGGGTATTAGGCGCTCGAATGCCGTCTCTCTGCACCGTCCCCGGTCCTGGGACTACGCGTTTCGGGCTGCACTCAGCCCTTTTTCAAAGTCACCCCAGATAAAGGGCTGAGTGCAGTCCCAGGACCGGCCAGCTGATCGTGACGTCATCACTGGGGACGCTGCAGAGAGACGGCATTCGAGCGCCTAATACCCGGGTCTTAACATCGTGGCATCGGTGTCTTCTCTATCTTTCCATCACTCCCCTGGTATGACGTTTTGATCTTTGTTTTATAAGTCGGATATATGTTAATAAAGGCTTTTTTCTTTTCTATCCTATGTGCATATGGAATGGAATTGACCTTTGGAGCACGATTACCACTTTATTACTGAGGCTTTCTTAGAGACTTTTAATTCTGAGACACATGAAGTTGTTTTAGTTTTTTTGTATATAGTTATTTATTTACCTGACACTCCCCCACCGCTGTGGAATTACTCAGCGCCACATATCTACCATTATACACCCATTCTAGTTTTCACAAGATTTTTGAGGTATATTTGAGACACCTCTTAGTGTTAGATTGCGGCTTTAGCAGAGTAAGTGGTGCGCTTGGGTCCCCAATTTTTTCTTTCTTTTTTAATACATGATGGGTGATACTGAGGAAGGCTGGAAGAACATGATGGTGAATACTGAGGGGAGCTGGAGGCACATGATAGTTGATACTGAGGAAGGCTGGAAGAACATAATGGGGAGGGCTGGAGGCACATGATGGGAGTTACTGAGGGGAGCTGGAGGCACATGATGGGAGATACTGAGGGGGCCCGGAGGCACATGATGGGGAATACTGAGGGGACCTGGAGGCACATGATGGGAAATACTGAGGGGGCTGGAGGCACATGATGGGAGATACTGAGGGGGCCCGGAGGCACATGATGGGGAATACTGAGGGGACCTGGAGGCACATGATGGGAAATACTGAGGGGGCTGGAGGCACATGATGGGAGATACTGAGGGGGCCCGGAGGCACATGATGGGGAATACTGAGGGGACCTGGAGGCACATGATGGGAAATACTGAGGGGGCTGGAGGCACATGATGGGAGATACTGAGGGGGCCCGGAGGCACATGATGGGGAATACTGAGGGGACCTGGAGGCACATGATGGGAAATACTGAGGGGGCTGGAGGCACATGATGGGAGATACTGAGGGGGCCCGGAGGCACATGATGGGGAATACTGAGGGGACCTGGAGGCACATGATGGGAAATACTGAGGGGGCTGGAGGCACATGATGGGAGATACTGAGGGGGCCCGGAGGCACATGATGGGGAATACTGAGGGGACCTGGAGGCACATGATGGGAAATACTGAGGGGGCTGGAGGCAGAGGCACATGATGGGGAAAACTGAGGGTGCCTGGAGGCACATGATGGGAAATACTGAGGGGGGCTGGAGGCACATGATGGGAGATACTGAGGGGGGCTGAAGGCACATAATGGGGAATACTGATGGGGTTGGAGGCACATGATGAGGAATTCTAAGGAAGGACTGGAGAGACATGATGGGGATTCTGGGAGGCTTGAGACACATGAGGGGGATACTGGAGGGGCTTCAGAGTCATTATGGGGATATTGGAGGGGCTTCAGAGATATGATGGGGATCCTGGGGGGCTGCAGAGATATGATGGGGATACTGGGAGACTTGATACACATGATGGGGATACTGGAGGGGTTTCAGAGACATGATGGTGATACTAAAGGGGGAGCTGCAGAGACATGATGGGGATACTGAGGGGCTGCAGAGACATGATGCGGATACTGAGAGGCTGCAGAGACATGATGGGGATGCTGGGGGGTGCTGGAGAGACATGATGGGAGTACTGGGGGGCTACAGATACATGGTGAGGCTACTGGAGGCTTGAGACACATGATGGTGATACTGAGGGGCAGCAGAGACATGATGGGGATACTGAGGGGAAGCAGAGACATGATGGGGAATATTGGGAGACTTGAGACACATAAGGGGGTGAGATTGGATGATTATATACACTGTGCACACTCAAACTGGATAACTAAGTGCTTACAAGGCTGTGCTTCTATTGTATTATGGTTACAAATGTTTTCTGTTTTTGAGGCCTTTTTTAACTGTATTGTAGTTACAAGAATGTTGAATTGTACAGTGGTCGGAAGAATGCCGTCTGTATTGTATGGTATAGCGGTCACTATGATAATGTCTGTGAGGTATGTGTCCTAAGATATATAGTCTGTATTGTGTTGAAATTTTCAGGATGAAATGTGCACGCATAGTAACTTATTATGCACAATCTACGTTGGACTTAGGAACGGGACTGCTGTGAAACACCACTATGAACCTTTTGCTGCAAAGTTCGCAGTAACTTAAGAAGGAAGGGGCGTGCCAGGAAAACTTAAGAATGCGCATAAAAAGATTGGGTGGAGGGAGGCATTTAAATGATCGCATCTGGGAGTGAATACCCAGAAACATTATTATAGATAGTAGAGTGAACCAAACCAAAGAGGTGAGTGAACATATTGTTATATCTATCTAGGAGATAAAAGGTGACACAGGAGGAGGATAGCAATATAAAATGGGGCACATAAAAGTGGCCATCATAGGAGGCTGGGCACATAAAAGAGAGCACAAGAGGAGGCTGGGCATATAAAATGGGGAACAAGAGCTGGTTGGGCACATAAAAGGGGGCACAAGAGGAGGCTAACAATATAAAATGGGGCACATAAAAGGGGGCACAGGAAGAGGCTGAACACCTAAAAGGGAGCATCAGAAGAAGCTGGGCACATAAAAGGAGGCATAGGAGGAGGTTGGGCATATAAAAGGGGGCACAAGAGGAGGCTAACAATATAAAATGGGGCACATAAAAGTGGGCATCATAGGAGGCTGGGCACATAAAAAAGAGCACAAGAGGAAGCTGGGCATATAAAAAGGGGCACAAGAGCTGGTTGGGCACATAAAAGGGGGCACAAGAGGAGGTGCTCTGGCCTCTGCTAGGTCTAGAAACGGCACTGTTCGTATCAGACAATAACTTTGTTAGCAGGTGCATAAAAAGAAATGCTCCTGCTAACAAAGATGTTTTCCATTACAAATGCTCTAACTGTATTAATTTTTATTTATTTAACCGATTCGTGGGGGGGGGGTCAAGAAAAAATTTTGTGTGACGGGCCCCAAGATTTCTGTTGCCAGCCCTGGCTACATATAAGTAACAAAAAGAGGTATGAATGTTCCAAATATCTCAACATAATTGAAGGTTAATCCACAAATTACTATACCAATCCAGAACAGTATTGTCAAGGAATATGATTGCTTTAATTATCCTGAACCGCAATTCACAAAACAGCCCCTCAGGCAAATGCTTAATTGCTAACACTTATCATGTAAAAATAACAAGTGCAATACACTGATAGCGGACTTCATGGCGATCATGCAGCTTGCCCTACACTAAAACAAAAAATAACTGCAAAGGAATGATGAATATGTCTAAGAGAGTATTAGAGATGAGAGATGATGTCTCCTGGTACAAGTATAAATAACAGTGTAATAGTAACGCTGGTCAGTATCTGTTGGCAATAAATAAAAGCAAAGTATTCGCCCTGCATGCAGGGAATAACATTTGTTTGTTTTCCTTTTAAAGTCAACACAATTATTCCCAGGTGTAACTTTCTCACTTGTTTTCCTCTTATTTTCACACTGGAATGGAACCACAATTTCTGACTGATTTGTACATTCTGTCATCTCTTTGCATGTTAACAAGGACATAAATCATTTTTGGTTGACATTTTCTAAATTATTTCTAGTTTTGCTTCCAATAACCCAATTATTAAATTTTATACACCAGGGGGGTAGGGAGACACACACACTTCATTTATTTATTTATCTGCTTTACATAATGTTAAAAGGTTAAGATTTCATGTAAGTTATCTCTGTCCATGTTCCAGTAAGTCAGAGCAGCCAGTCTAGTATACAGCCAATCAAAGAATAGAAATGGTAACAACAGCAATCTTGTCTTGTATGGCTCCAGTTCCTCTCGTTTGTGGAAAATTGTGTGTAAATCATTTTTTTTTATTTTTGCAATATCTTTTTTGTTTTATTTACAGCTACATCTATAATATAAATGGTCCAAAATGTGAATGCTGCTCCAGCTCTAGGTAAATGATACTGTTGAATTAATACCATTTAATAAATAAAAAAATATCTAACAGAGTTTTATAAAACTGAGAAGTCTTTTAAGTGTGGATAATTATGGCACATAAATATTGGGAGAGAGATTCAAATACAGCAGGATGAATAAAGCCATAAACACAGGTTACCAATGTTTAGGCTATTTTCATCAGGGTTACATAAAAGGGTAGAAAGTTCATATACAAAATAAATACTCGCACCAACCTATGGGGAGATAAGGTTTCAATAGTATTGTCAAATGTCCATATACTACCTCTGTTGCTGCTAAGATCCCAAAATTTACAATTAGATACAAAAAAAGAAAAGAGAAAAGTGGGATCTTCCTATATGCACTCCTTTCCTCACATTTCCCCAAGAAGAGCAGAAAGTAACACAATAAAAATTCACATTTTATTTATTAATTTTAAAAGCTTGTGAAATGTTAAAAGAAAAGAGGGGTCCCTCTTACACCGTTTTCAATGATGAATTGGCAGAGACACAATCAGTTATGTGAGCCAGCACAGTTGGTAAGAGATCAGGGGTGGATGCATGCATTTGTGTATGTAGTGCATAGTGATGCTAATGAAGACCAAATGATTTTATTAGCTGTCCATGGTACTGCAAAAGGCATAGACAGAGAAGAGCAATGAACTTAACACTGACATTTGTGGTACTCCAACAGAGGAAGAGCAGGGAAGGTGAATCCATAAAAGCAAATACTGAAGAGCGATAAGATAAGTTGGAAGTGAACCAGAGCTGTGTTCTGAATACCCAGGGACTGTAACATTTGTATGAGAAGAGAGTGGTCAACAGTGTAAAGAGCAGCAGATAGATCCTGGTGAATTAGAAGAAAGTAGTGACCTTTAGATTTAGTAGTTATTAAGACATTGATCACCTTGGTCAGTGCAGTTTCCCCCCTATGGTCTTGAGAAAGTCCGTTTACGGACGAAACGCGTCGACAGGGTGATCTCCTACCATTTTCCCGCATACTGTGCAGCCAGCTATACTGTATCTGTGTCTGGGCAATATATCATAGCTGAACTGAAATAGAACGGAGCCAAGTGGGACGTACAAGCCACCACGCATCAGCGGGGACGCCCGCTGCAATACCATCTACACGTGGTGCGGTCCCTCCGGCGTACCATTCAGCATTACAACAGCTTAGCCCTTGTATGGGCTTTCATTCCAGCCACAGTGGTACCAACTTTCTACAATTTTACTAGAAGGGGTTACAAGTCTTGAGGTGAAGGTAACAAAGTTGCATTCTGAATATTTATCCTCATCTGGAGCTATCACAAGCTCACAATCTTTGTCTGAGATATTGAAAACAGCTAATACAGAAACATTCTATCTCTCATTTTACATTTGCACTATTCCAGTCTATACAATTTTGGGTCAAAATATCAGTGGAAAGTTACCTTTGATCCACCCTTGAATGAATTATTGATATTGCTTCTTCCAACTATACATTATAATGCAGGCCTTTTTTTGCACAATTTTCATCTGACAAATTGGTGGCCACCGCAATTTTTGTCTATTTGTGGGATCTGGTAGGAATTTAGTTTTTTTATATATCCTTAAGTGGGGTATTTTATCATGTTTGAATATATTTGATTTTTTTGCATTTGCTAATAAAATTATATTAGGTCTTTATTGGCTTTATACAAAGTGTGGTTTTGTGTGTATTGGTATATATATTGCATTTCTCTATATGTACCTTTTATATTGAATTTTGATGATATTGATGGCTTCCTCCAATTAGGCGCAGCTGTGTTTCTTTTTTGTAGTTTCAGATGAGTATTGGGAATGATAGCCTGACTGAAGAGGATCCAAAAGATTGTGTCAGGAGAAGAAGTGAGTGAGTCGGGTGTAGGCAAGTCTCTCAAGCAGCTTTAAGGGGCATGGGAGCTAGGAATGGGCCGATAATTTGAGGAAGAGTGGGGGTCTGAGTTTTGTTTTTTAAGAATTGGAGTGCGTAGTGCCAGGGCCAGATTACCCACCAGTCATCCTAGTGTTACATGCTGTCAAAGTAACTAACAGCATTTAACCTTGTGCCTTATGTGATGGTGTTTAGGACCTAGCATCCCGGACTGCACTGTTGCTGGGGGTGTGTTTCATTGCAGACTCTGATTGGTGGCAGGAAGTTTAAATTGCTTTTCCCATGTGTTTCACGCTGCCGTGATAGCGTCTGGTTCCCTGCATCTAGTCTGCTATTTGAATTGTGTGCCTTGTGCTTCTGTTTATGTCTGCTGTTTTCCATTCACCCTGTTACCCTTACCTTCTCCCGGTCCTCGTGGTGTCCTGTTTGTCTGCCTGTGTGTTTGTAAGCACTGCTGGTATCTCACTCCGGTGAGGGCTGTCAGCCTCGCTCTCTGTCTCTCAGTGTTTGAGTCGCGGTCATCTGACTCCAGCCCCATTCTGTGTTTACCATTTGCCAGAGTGTGTGCGCTGTGTTTAGAGCTTACTCCAGCAGCTCTCAGTGTATCCAGCTACATTCTGTGTTTGTCATCTGTCAGAATGTGTGTGCTGTGTTTAGAGTTCACTTCAGCAACTCTCGGTGTATCCAGCTACATTATGTGTTTGTCATCTGGAAGAGTGTGTGTGTTGTGTTTAGAGTTAACTCCAGCAGCTCTCTATACTGCCAGCACCTTTCTGATTCTACCACCTGTCAGAGTGTGTATGCTGTGTATCCCGGTAGCTCCCCGCATCTCAGCTACTTTCTCAGCTCCCTCTTCCCCTTTGGGGGTCTGCTTAGCTCAGGACTTAACATAGGCCAGTCCTTCCTGTACGGTTATTCAGCCTCTCTTCCTGTATCCGTTACCTACCTCTGGTCTCTGCCCTATTGGTACACTTGTTGTATGTCTGGCCCTACTCAGAGCATACCAATAAGGAAGTCTACTCCCTCCTGTTTGTCAGTAGTACTCCTCATTATTCTGACTACTCATCTCCGGTACCTACTATATCGGTTTGTGTATTGTACCTGGGTACCTGTAACACCTAGGTGGGCACCATGGGACCGGAAATTCATGCCTGTATTTAAGTTGCATTATTAAAATGCTAGAAAACAGTAGAAGTTCTACGGTTTTAGCATTTTTAAAGTTTCCGGTAACAGGTCCAAGTGAGTAATATATTGCCTGATTCAGAGATCTGTTGATAGAGACTATACGTGCAGAAGTGCCTTACTGACAGACCTGTGAATCACACGTTGGTACATACGGACAGATATGCGATGCAAAAATACGCACAGGAAAATGTAAATAAAAATTGGCGGGGAGGCATTTAAATGAAGGAAAGTAGGCGTGGCTATTTTGAATTGCATGTACAGAGGACACATACACACGGGAATGCACTCGGAAAGTTACAAGTGGTCTATGGCAGCGGAAGTCACTGACAGCACAGCCGAGAGAGGGGAGTGTTGTGCTTGTGAGGGGGTTTGGCCTGCACCGGCCATGCGTATAATTGCGGTCCAATCGCCACATGGATCTCTGAATATGGCCCATAGTTATTACTGCCTGTGGACTCCGTTAGAAGGGCAATGGGGGTATTTACTGGCCAAATTTATGTACTGGGCAGTGGGGGCATTTATTAACTGGACAATGGGCATATTTATGTACTGGGTAAAGGGGGTATTTATTTACTGGGCATTGGGGGTATTTAGGTACTAGATAATTGGGCAATAGGATGTTTATTTAGTGGGAAATGGGGATTGCAACTTGGCAATGGGGATTATATGGCTATAAATATAAATTAGGATTATCTGGATATTGTTACAGCTGCCAATGTATAGCCACAGCAAGCAGCTCTTACCTTGTCCTCTCTCCCTGCTCTATGCATGCTGCTCACTTCCTGGCTGACAGCTTCCTTGGTTTCAGCATTCTTAGCAATCTGCTCTCTTTGTGCACGCGCCCTCTAGTGGCTGGCCTTTATATCTTCTGTCCTTTGCTCTCCTCCTATGGCAGACCTTCCCACCTTATTTAAACCCTCTAGGTCATTTCCTAGGCGCCGGTTATAGAATCAGTTCTCTGTCACTATAGCCTGCTCTTTTGTTTGTATGCCAAGTGCCTTGTGCCTTGTGAACCTGACTGTCCCAGCCTTGCCTTGCCTTATCCTGCCCTGGTTAACCCTTTGTGGTCAGCTCCTCCCTTTCTCCCTCCTTGCTGTTTAAATCCCTCATATTTGCTCCCTGACCTCTCCTGTGTGTATGTGTTTGTGAACCCCTTCGGGGGGGGACCTCTGGGTGTTTGTATTGTGTGGCAGCCCTAGTTTGTCTTGTTCTGTTTTTGTTTAGTCCTGTGTTCCTCTTTAGTCCGCAGTCAGTGTGTTTTACGTCTCTGTGTTGTTAGTTCCTGGTAACTATCTAGTTACCAGTACTGCTCCCGCTTCCAGTGTTTTTCCTAGTCTCCTGTGGTTCACTGTGTGGTGTCTTTTCTTTCCTTCCACGGGTTCAAGTTCAACAGAGTCTGTCAGCGCCGCCGAAGGGAAAGTCCATCCACCAACACCAGGGGCAAGGGTGAAGATCTTCTGGCTAGGTTGCGAGGCGTCTCTGGAAACTTGCCCGTCACGTTCTTGGGATCCTTATTGAGGTCACTCCGGCACTCTCCAGGTAAGACCGATGTACCTCACCTGAGCTACTTCGGTTCTCATTGCAAGGTAATCCCGGAGTGCCAGGGTCACTCACCCCTAACAGATATATATGGATTATATGGATATGGGGTGGGAGAGGGGTCCAACCGGTACCATACCTAGGGTCCCATGAAATTTTAAGGGTGCAGGATCAAAAGGGCAGGAAGCAGAGTGGCAAGATTAGATACTTGTGGGGTGGAATGAGGACATGGAGCCAGAGTGTGGAGTAGAGGGACTGAGAAGTATCTTAGTTCATGAGGAGGAGGAGGAGGATGACAGTTCCTGTCTAATCTTTTCTATCTTGTCCTTAAAGTTCAATGCAAGATCTCGGGCATTGATGGATATGATGGATATTGGTGTATGATTGTACTGGAGGCTCAGTAGTGAGCTAAATGTACAGAAGAGGCATTTAGGGTTAGAAGCCTGAGTGGATATGAAGGACTGGAAGAAGGATTGTTTGGCATTGTCCAGAGTATCTCAGTAAGTGTGATTAGTGTTTGTGTACGTTAAAAAGTTATGGGGAGAGTCTTTTAAGGTTCTGTGTGTTGTTAGTGTGTCAGGACTGACACTGAAGTTGTCATAATACAAAAGGAGTAGCTAAAGCGACTTGACCAAGAGCAGCTGCTAGGTAAAGGTAAGATACTGTCATATCAGGAGACTGGAAATTAGGAATTGGAGACAGAGATAAACAGAGAAACCATCAGACAGAAGAGGCTGTCATGTAATTAATTTATTTTACACATAAGAAATTAATGTAACAAAAAGGCAGCAAATAGGAAGGTGTTATTGTAAATCCATTTCCATTTAAAAAAATGAGGGACAATTTTGCTTTCCAGCCACCTCTCCTGAACTAGAGCGATCCTTCACTTTCACTGAAGCTGAAAGGGCAGCCATTATCTCTATTTGGGAAAAGGTATAGGACGATGCTGAAGGAATTGGAGCGGAGGTCCTGGCGAGGTAATACATAAAAAACTGTCTTTTTGTTATTCATATGTTATTCATATGTTCCTTAGTGTAGTAATGGAATATAGGCATAAAAGAAAAATCAGTAATTTAATGATTTTTAGAAACAAAATGTCTAGCGACAGGGTTTTTTTTTTTTGATCCATTCCTAAATATGCCTTCTTGATGGAGGAATGATGCATAGCTATTTGCTCCTTAAGTCTACAAATCGTCTTACCCACATAAATCTTAGGGCAAGTGCATGTAATCACATACACTACATACCGACTATCACAAGTCAAGCTATGTCTAATGTGAATACATTGGGCTGGATCCATACCTTGTTAAGTGCATGAACTTAGTTACTCAAGGGCTAAACCATGTTGATTTCAGGGGGAGCCAAGTTGATTGTATTCTTTGCATGCAGGGATATATCTTTGAATTGCTTACTGCACACAGATACTTACCAGTTTTACTATTACACTATTATTTAGACTTGGGATAGGAAACATCACCTCTCAACTCTAATACTGTTTGCAACAGATGAAATATGACTCCCCTGCAATCAACATAGTTTAGCCCTTGAGTAATACCGCGTTCACATTACCACTGCCTAAAAAGCTGGCTTTTTAGGCAGTGGGCAGAATTTTGAAAATTTCATGGTGGTGCGTTCAGACTGAGCTGAAAGCACCGGCTTTTTAAAAAAAATTTTTTAGAAGCCGGCAGCAGGGAAAAATGCCGGCTTTTTCGCTCAATCTGAACGCAAAAAGCCGGCTATTGAAAAAGCCGGCAAAAAACCCTTCTTTTTAGCCGGGTTTAAGACCCGGCTAGAGAGACCCGGGGTTTGCGTTCAGATTGCCAAAAAAAGCCGAGGTTTTCATGAAACCCGGCAATTTCATTAAAACCCCGGCTTTTAGGTGGTAATCTGAACGGGGTATAACTAAGTTCATGCACTTAACAAGGTCTGGATCCAGCCTATTGTCCAGTGTTAGGATGCATAAATTGAACCCCTGTAATTAGGAATTTACAATTTATACAGCCACCACTGTGGAATACTCCTTCCTTTAAAGATAACCAATGTCTGTCAAATTACTGATTTTTCTTTTATGCCTATATTCCAAGTACCCCCACTAAAAAGAAGTAGTGACAGGGGCCTTCTATTATTACAGAAGGTAAATTCTCATACTGGTGGTATCTCAATTGATTTTAATATATGGTTATATATAGTGTATTATTGTCTAATATGACCATGCAGTGTAGGTCATAGCAATAATGTGTGCTTATTGAGTGATGTCCCTGTGTTTTGGCTCCCTCCGTGCCCGTCTGACAGACTCATACTACTGTATGGGAGCTGGCTCTGTGGTGATTGCGAAGATTAGCCACCGCCAGACACCGCTGACAGATCCTGCTCAGGCAGGTGTCACTGGTAGTCATGGTGCTGCGGCGGTGGACGCGTCTCCGTGGCAACCAGACTTCCGGCGGGGGACTGATGATGTAATATATATATATTGGCGGAGCAGCTTATCAAATTTCTGCAGATTTTTGTAACTAATTATCTGGTTTTTATTTTAAAGATAGAAATGCATATTTAGTTACTGAGTAATGGCTAGAGTGCCAGGCATTGCCTTGCTTTTTGTACAAATACCCAGCCTAGGACACCAGCCGTGTATATTACTTTAACAAACTAATTTGAGCAACCTCTCTTTGGATTTTGTGTTTTAAAGTCTCTTTGAGATCACAGCTGTGAGGGAGTGTGGTCTCAGATGAGCATTGGAGGCCCAGGGAGCCTCCATGAGGTATGCTCTTGGTTTGAAAAGAAATTGGATGTTTGACCCATAGTTGGGGCTCTATTTAGAGTTAAGATTAGAGTTAGGACTGCTCCCACAGAGAAGCCTTGATGTTGGCGGAGTAGCTTATCAAACTTCTGCAGATTTTTGTAACTAATTCTCTGGTTTTTATTTTAAAGATAGAAATGCATATTTAGTGACTGAGTAATGGCTAGAGTGCCAGGCAATGCCTTGATTTTTGTACAAATTCCCTGTCCAGTGCACCTGCCGTGTATATTACTTTAACAA
>WWET01010774.1:5927-18068 GCA_011038615.1 Limnodynastes dumerilii
ATAGTAACATGTACACACCATACAGAGACACTGCAGGTAGTAACATGTATGGTCTGTGTCACACACCATACAGAAAGACTAGAGGAAGTAACATGTATAGCCTGGAGCAGAGAATGGCCAGGGGGGTTTGATAGCAGATTCACATATATGAAGAGATGTAACCAGGTACAAGAGGGGGATATTATTCAAAAGAGGGGTATTAGAAGAAGAGGGCATCACATACACGGGAGGGAGGTAGGTTTGGCTATGATGCACTCACCGGCTCATACACAAGTCCTTCAGCTGAGGTCACCATCGTCTCAGCCAGGTCCAGAACATCAGCCCCAACATCTGGAGAGGAGAAACTAGTGAAGACCATGCAAAGCGAAGGCAAAACGATAGCGCCCCCTACTGGTGATAGACATACTTACACTGACATCTCATCGCCACCGTTATGTCAATGTTGAGCCGTAATTTACTAAAAGAGAAGAAAATACAGACAAGATCTATGATACAAGCTGTGTAAGAGGTGCCAACAAGAGGGTCTTAAGGGATGGACGGGTTACATGTGTGATGCCGCAGCTATGAAGCGTACAAGGAATCAGTGACATCACTACAAGCGAATGAGGTGAAAGCTTCGTACAATATAGTGTCCGTGGTCACTGATTGGCTCAGTCACTAGATCCTCCAACCTAACTCCAGAATGTCACAAGAGGAAATTAACATCCCAGATCTTATACCCCAGAGAGGGGCGAGATAAAATCTGCGATATTCAGCTACCGTAATAGATGAGAATAAGCGGACTTTGCGCCTATTCCCTCCAACACGGACAACTACATCTGCCCCTAAGACGTTTTATGAAGAAGAGGAAATTAACATCCCAGATCTTATACCCCAGAGAGGGGCGAGATAAAATCTGCGATATTCAGCTACAGTAATAGACAAGAATAAGCGGACTTTGCGCCTATTCCCTCCAACACGGACAACTACATCTGCCCCTAAGACGTTTTATGAAGAGATGTGGGAATCCCCCCCCAAGTTCTTACCGCACATTAAAGCCATTGTCAGCCTCTGCCCCCTTCATTGTCCAAATATCTGCAGGATCAGGCTCTTTCTATCAATGGACACTACCAACATCCAACCACTAGAGCAGGCCTGGCCAGACTACAACTCCCAGCATGCTTTACCTGCTTAGCTATAGCTGATAACTGACCAAGCATGCTGGGAGTGGTAGTTTCACAACCCCTGGAGAGCCACCGGTTGGCCAGGCCTGGACTAGAGCATTGCCATCTCCCCCTCTCACCGCGCCAAACTCTGAACCATTCTCAACACCGCTAGACGTCTCACTGCTTTCTTTGCGCCAGACGCTCGGTAACCAGATTCAGAGTTTGAAAAGAAGAAAGGAAAGTTACACCTTTGCAGTGAAGATACTTTACTTCTCCTTATTGCTTGCTCTGAGAAACATGAGAAACGTCACCTTTTTAACTCTATTACTGTTTGCAACAGAGGACATTTGACTCCCTTGAAATAAACATGGTTTTGCCCAGGTGTAACTCTCCTCTCCTATATTCAAACTCTGAATTAGGGCCCTCATCTTTAAAGCTCTCGGGTTAATCCTCTCCCCCTACGTCTCTAACCTCTTCTTATTTCACATTCCGCTATCTTTATGCTCAACTTCAGGATTTCTTGTCTTCAGGACTTCTCTTGTGCTGCTTCTCACCCCTGGAGCTCCCCTTTTCACTACCAGATTCTCCCCCACTCCAAAATGATCTCCCAAGTTCTTTATATTCACTAGAGCTTACCATCTCTCCACCCAACCACACCTTGCTACTTCCCACTCACTGACGCATGCCTTGGTGGCACCTCATGTATGCAGATTCACTTTACACTAGGTTTCTCTACATTTACTTCCATGTTTCTCTGTTTGGACGGTCTGCTAAACATATGTATGGTTTAACTTGTCATGATGTATGTACGCTATATGGGGCTGCGGACACCTGGGGACGTTCTATACATAAGGTATAATAACAATATTGATAATAACATAGCAACCTGGTGAAATCTTTGTCAACTTCATAATCGTATCTCATCCATGTATCGCGATAAACCAGGAATTCCAAGACCGTGAGAACAGCCATGACAGAGAACGCCAACAGGGAGGCTAGAGAGCGAGAGAGAGAGATGCAGGAGATTAACAACATCGTCTAAAAGGACAATATGTCAGGTCCTAATAAAAGAGAAAATAAATAATTTTTAGACTTCAATTTGATCGTTATCGTTATAGGAATTATTTGGATGAACATAAATTTTAGTCCACAGTCGGTGGTGACATGGGGACAGCAAACAACAATCTTACATGTAAGACGGAGACATAGGAGCTGATAACCTCACATCCCTGAGCACAAGGAAGAAGCAATGTCAGCGCTGGAGAGAATGAAGAAAATAAAAGACGTTGCACAAGTTTCTTCCCCATTCAACTGTTTTGCCATTGAAACTAATTTGTTGAATATTTGTCATTTGTGGACAAGGCAAAAGCATTATATAATAAAGAGAAATTATGACTGCAATGTAGAGGTTTCCTTAACATCTGAGCAGTAAATACGGGGGCGTATTATTATTTCTGTGTCTTCATAATTTATTGTGTCTGTATAAAGGGACTGAGCGTGAAAACCAGTGACAGAAATAACAGGTTTCAGTGTCTTTGCGGTTAGGGGGATTCTGGCGCATTTGCATATCGCACACACATGACCGGCATGAAAATCAGGATGGCGCATCGCAGACCACACCTGTCCCACGGCTGACCGACGTTTCCACGTAGCTCTCCGGCACCTTGGGGAACGCGTCCAGCTCCTTCACCAGGCTCAGCGTCTTCTTGCGGTTCAGACGCCTCATCTTTAGACGGCTTTCAGGCGCTGCTGCTGCCGCCACCCAGCGATCTGCAACCAACACTAAAGAATATTGCCAGATGTCTGTAACCGTGCAAGAAGCATCCGTGATGCCCAACGAGACAGCATGTGTTCAGTGCCAGACACAAGCCCCGGAACATAGATCTCTCATTCCAGTCACAGTCTGTATATCACATCGGGGACTGGGTGAGCACGCATAATGTATAGAATATCTGGAGAGGGGTTGTGTTATATCAGGGCCAACGGAGGAGACAAAGTGTGTATAGAAGAGGGGATTGTCTGCATAGCATATAGGAAACAGCAGGAAGCATGTCCAGGGTATATAAGGAAAGGACAGTATATAATATAGGGGAAGCATGCCCAGGGTATATAGGATAAAGGAGTATATAATATAGGGGAAGCATGCCCAGGGTATATAGGATAAAGGACAGTATATAATATAGGGGAAGCATGCCCAGGGTATATAGGGGAAAGGACAGTATATAATATAGGGGAAGCATGCCCAGGGTATATAGGGGAAAGGACCGTATATAATATAGGGGAAGCATAACCCAGGGTATATAGGAGAAAGGACAGTATATAATATAGGGGAAGCATGTCCAGGTTATATAGGGGAAGGACAGTATATAGTATAGGGGAAGCATGCCCAGGGTATATAGGGGAAAGGACAGTATATAATATAGGGGAGGCATGTCCAGGGTATATAGGGAAAGGACAGTATATAATATAGAGGAAGCATGCCCAGTGTGTACATAGGGGAAGGGACTGTCAGTATATAATATAGGGGAAACATGCACAGAGTATATAGGAGAAAGGACAGTATATAATATAGGGGAAGCATGTCCAGAGTATATAGGGAAATGACAGTATATAATAAAAGGGTAGCATGCCCAGTGTATATAGGAGAAAGGACAGTATATAATATAGGGGAAGCATGTCCAGGGTATATAGGAGAAAGGACAGTATATAATATAGGGGAAGCATGCCCAGGGTATATAGGGGAAAGGACAGTATATAATATAGGGGAAGCATGCCCAGGGTATATAGGGGAAAGGACAGTATATAATATAGGGGAAGCATGCCCAGGGTATATAGGGGAAAGGACCGTATATAATATAGGGGAAGCATGCCCAGGGTATATAGGGGAAAGGACCGTATATAATATAGGGGAAGCATGCCCAGGGTATATAGGGGAAAGGACCGTATATAATATAGGGGAAGCATGCCCAGGGTATATAGGGGAAAGGACCGTATATAATATAGGGGAAGCATGCCCAGGGTATATAGGGGAAAGGACCGTATATAATATAGGGGAAGCATGCCCAGGGTATATAGGGGAAAGGACCGTATATAATATAGGGGAAGCATGCCCAGGGTATATAGGGGAAAGGACCGTATATAATATAGGGGAAGCATGCCCAGGGTAAAAAGGCAACTCTAGCGATTAGTTGCCAACAGAAACCTTTTTAATTTGTGCACTCTTTTCCTTGTATATAAAAAGTCACAATCGTCAATATCAAATTATATAAGTATTTATTTTGTACAATGAGCCATCATAATGAGAAAAATCAAAGTGAATTTAAAAATAACAATAGGGTAAAAAAACCCTTCCAAATACATGCAGCAAGGTCATAAATTAAGGAGCAAGTATACCTAAACTTCAGACACAATATAAACTGTCCCTAATACATGTAACTAGTGACCTCACGGTCTACTCTTCTGCTCCAAATGGGGCTTATCACTCCCTCCCTATCCTAATCACGGACAAATGAAACAAGAAAGGGGTATTGCATCCACATACAAAATAGGTACTCAAACTTTCCCTATTAAACTAGTGACCTCACGGTCCACACTTCACCCCAAACGGGGCTGTTACCTGTCCCTTCACTTTGGGTAGACAAGTTGCAATGCAGGTCCCAGTGTTCATGGAGAAAATGGAGCCGCCGACCAAACCCGGTGCACACGGGTATCTGCTGCACGTGGGAGTGTTTGCCTGTATTTGGAAGGGTTTTTTTACCCTATTGTTATTTTTACATTCACTTTGATTTTTTCTCATTATGATGGCTCATTGTACCAAATAAATACTTATATATTTTGACATTGACGATTGTGACTTTTTATATACAAGGAAAAGAGTGCACAAATTAAAAAGGTTTCTTTTAGCATCTATTCGCTAGAGTTGCCTTTTGTTTTTTCTTATATAGGAGAAAGGACAGTATATAATATAGGGGAACCATGCCCAGGGTATTTAGGGGAAAGGACAGTATATTATATGGGAAGGGACTATCTATATGATATAAGTAACAGCAGATAAAGCATGCACACTGTATGGGAAGGGAAAGCCGGTATATACTATAGGAGAAGGGGCAGTGAGAATATAATATAGTTATGGCATGCATATGGAAAAAAGACTGTATTTTATATAAGGGACAGCAGAGGAAACATGCAGTGTGTAAATAGGGGAAGGGACAGTCCGTGTAGAATATAGTGTAAGCATGCACAGTGTGTACATAGGGCAAGGGACAGTCAGTATATAACATAGAGGAAGCATGCACAGTGTGTACATAGGGCAAGGGACAGTCAGTATATAACAGAGGAAGCATGCACAGTGTGTACATAGGGGAAGGCACAGTCAGTATATAATATAGAGGAAGCATGCACAGTGTGTACATAGGGGAATGCACAGTCAGTATATAATATATAGGAAGGGGCAGTCTGCCTATCATATAGGAGCAGCAGAGGGACCCTATACAGTGTATATATAGGAAGGGACAGTCAATATACAATATAAGCAAGCACTGTGTATATATGGGAAGGAACAGTCTGTCTATTACATAGGGGCAGCAGAGGGACCCTGTACAGTGGTCAGTATATAATAAAGGAGTAGGGTGTACAGTGTATATAGGGGAAGGGGCCCCGTACAGTGTTTATATAGAGGGATGGACTGTTTACCTATAATACAGCCTGTACACCTACCGGCTCCTGTGCTCGGGGTTCCCCCCTAGGTGACAGAGAAGCTGGCAGTCGGATCAGGGAACATAGCTTGAAGGAGCAGCCTGCGGTCACTTCCGGCCTCGTCAGCACTGCTCCAGCTGCAGACTAGGAAACTGTACCCGATCAAGGAGCCATTTTGGGTGCGTCTCTTTCCTAGAAATACATTGGTATATAGCTGCAAGAAAATGGCCGCCTGGATTGTGACAAGGCTATAAAACGACATCGGGATATAATATATATTTAAATCCTAGTGTTGGGAATAATTTGAGCGGCTGTCACGTGACGCCCTGCAGACGCCATGATTGATGAGGGCGATCCATTTACTGTGGGGTGGATATTTAGGCAGAATTACCTGGTTACAGTGTTACTGAGTATAAATGCCTCCATTTTCTGTGCTGAGTGCATGGTGTAACTTATTCAGTGTATAGAGAGCAATGACATCCACTGGATGACCTGCCACTAATGTATGCAGCCCCTCCAACAAGATCCTTTCCATCACGTACACAATACTCCGCTCCTGAGCTTCCAACTGTCATAATTAGCTGATGTTTAAAAAAATTTTTTCTCTACAACAAAGGTGGTTACCATAGTAACAGAGAGATGGAAGGTCCGGAGCAGGGTGTCTTGTACCTATGGAATGGGTCATATTGGAGGGTCAGTGTATGGTGGCCAGAGCCGGCTTTGGGGGTCAAGTCGCCCCTAAGTACATCATTAATGGCCGTTCCCTGCGCACCATAATGGCTTTATTCGAGCACCATTCAGGGAGGCAGATCATAAAGACTTTATAATGAGACTTTTGGTTTGTCCGTGCTCCCAAAACATCAGGAAGACTCCTAAACTATGAACAGAGCTCCCGCATTGCTCTAGCATAAGTTCTGTGTATTGTGTAACGTCACCAGGTGATCTTTGTATTGTATGACAGTGACGAGATGTGTCTGTATTATATGGTGGCCACTAGATATTGTCTGTATTATATGCATATCCTCCAACATGACCCATTCCATTAGGTACAAAATACTCTGCTCCTCAGTTTCCAACTGTCAGTTACTATGGAGAAATAATAAGGGGCAGACATATGGATGGCTGAATGAATAAAAGGGGCAGGCACTAGACACGCCGCGGTGCAAGACACACCCATTTTCCCCAGGCACGCCCACTAGCAGGTACATGACACACCCACTCTACCATGTGACAAAATTTTGTCCCTCTTTCCAATTCTGAAATGTTGGAAGGTATGGTATTATATGGTGGTCACTAGATATTGTCTGTATTATAAGCATATCCTTCAACATGACCCATTCCATTAGGTACAAAATACTCTGATCCTCAGTTTCCAACTGTCAGTTACTATGGTAACCACCTTTGTTGAAGAGGCAAACAGTATTTTTAAATATCAGTTAATTCACTTAAAGCAGGTGAGTGACAGTTGGAAGCTCAGAAGCGGATTAAAGTGTACCTAATGGAATGGGTCATGTTGGAGGGTCTGTTATACGGTGGTCACAAGATGAGGTCTGTTTTATATGGTGGTCACTAGATGTCTGTATTATTTGGTGGTCACTAGATAACCTCTGTATTATATGGCGGTAACTAGCTGGTCTCTGTACTGTATGGTGGTCACTAGATGATCTCTGTATTGTATGGTGGTCACTAGATGTCCTCTGTATTGTATGGTGTTATATAGATGTCCTCTGTATTGTATGGTAGGCACTAGATGATCTCTGTATTGTATGGTGTTCTATAGATGTCCTCTGTACTGTATGGTGTTCTATAGATGTCCTCTGTATTGTATGGTGGTCACTAGATGTCCTCTGTACTGTATGGTAGTCACTAGATGATCTCTGTATTGTATGGTGTTCTATAGATGTCCTCTGTATTGTATGGTAGTCACTAGATGTCCTCTGTATTGTATGGTGTTCTATAGATGTCCTCTGTATTGTCTGGTGATCACTAGATGTCCTCTGTACTGTATGGTAGTCACTAGATGATCTCTGTATTGTATGGTGTTCTATAGATGTCCTCTGTATTGTATGGTAGTCACTAGATGTCCTCTGTATTGTATGGTGTTCTCTAGATGTCCTCTGTATTGTATGGTAGTCACTAGATGTCCTCTGTATTGCTATGAGTCAATATCTAGTATATAAAGTATTATCAGAATATAAAGTGATTTTTTTTGTCTGGGATCTGTCTTCTGTTCTATGGCCCCTGCAGAAAGTGTTGCTTGTAGTTAGTGTGTGTGGGAGGTAGGGGGCATCAATGACCTGTCAATAAAGCATTTATTGGAGTCCTCAATACCAGACTCAAATCCCTGGTGTGCAGCTGAGGTCCAGATCCCACAGGTCCCCAATGACACATTTCAAAGGTGGGGCTGTTGAGGTGTGTAGGCGGATCTCTGAAAAGAGAGTAATGGGCCATATTCTGCTAGTCCCAGGCCCAGAAAGTATCTTTGTGTAAATCGATTTTCACTTTTTTATTTTTAGAAGAAACGCTTCGCATTTTGTGTCATTTTATTATCATTTTTGTATATAAACGTTGTGATTTCTTTTCATATAAAATATCAATGAATAAGTTCATGTCTCCGTGTTCTCACGGATTCACGCGTCAGATCAATTGGGTTGTTAAACGCTGCGTAGTGGCTTAAGACTAGATCATTGTTCTGCTATTTTTGATTTGTACTTGTATTGTCTTCCTTATTTTTATGCTACTAGTTGAATCATTACTTCTCCTAAACCCGGCTAACATATTGAATAACACAGGGGACGTCTAGTGTCACAGGGAAGAGATTTTAGTTATTAATCCAGTCCCCTGGAGCAGGACACATTTTATAGGAAGGAGACCGGAAACTCTGCTTACATTACAGAGAGTGAAAATGGGAAAGTCAGACCATGGCGGGACGGAGGTGTGCATTGAGCGTGACACCTGATTGGACAGGAGATGCAGCCAATCCAGGCGGGGGGAATGTTCCCGTCAGGCTTATAAAAGTCTGGATCCTTAGGAGGACAATTTAATTTTGGAATTAGGACAAGTAAACAATGGCAGAAATTTATTCCGCAAGAGGGGGACACGGCTAAAGAAAAAGGAGCGTTTAAAATGCGTAATTCTTTTATAATACGCTTTGAGTCGCTTCCATTTTTCCATCTGTTGCTTAGAAACCCTGGTAATAACAGCGATGGCTCCTCAATCACTGCAATCAGATGCTGAGTCCTTTATTAGAGGATCCTGTTTGGTGCATTTTTCTCTGATTGCAATAACTGGTCATTTTTATTTTTTGGAAGACAAGTAACGCGGCCCAGCCCCCAGCACCAAAGACGCTGCCTGTCTGAGAAGGGAGATTCTCTTACATGTAATAAGGTGACGTCTCAGCGCATTAGGGATCGTTACATGTGCCATACCGTGTTATTGGCAGACAATAGCGATATTTGATGTTCTGCAGCCAAGACGCAGATCAGGAACAGCAGCTCACGGGAGTCGATATAAGGGACGAGACAAAAAAAGGAAAATAGATTAATTTAGAAAAAATACAAAAAACAAAAAGGAGAAATTTGCACTTGGGAAAACCGCGCTGCGATGTCAGCTCTGCAAATAGATTATGTTTCCAGTAAAAATACTTATTCCAGGGTTCCCGACTCTCCTGGAATATCCGGGAGACTCCTGGAATTTGGGAAATTCTCCCGGGAATCCTGGGAGAGCCTGCAAATCCACGCAAACATAGAAGTCCTGATCCCCCCTAAGAATAAGGAGCACTGATAGTCAGGGGGTGGGGCTTCTGACGCGATTTGCATAAATTGCACCATTAAGCCACGCCCTTGCAGGCATCTATGGCTTCCTTCCAGGATCTCCACCCTAATTACAGCACACAGGTCAGCTTGATTTAGAGTTGAGAACTAGAATTCAGAGGTGACGTTTCTTAGCTCAACTCTAACGTATAGATTAAACTTAAACCTGTGCAGCACATGAGTTCAACGTGCAAAAGTCAAGTATTTGCCCTACATGCAACAAAAAGGAAATTAATCAGGGTTGCCGACGCTCCTGGAATATCAGGGAGACTCCCGATTTTTGGGCCGGTATCCCGGGAGAGCCGGCAAATCTCCGGCATGCCCAACATCCAAAAATCACCTGTGTAATCCCTATAGATACTAGGGATGGGCGGGACTTGATGATGTCATCAAGTCCCACCCACCCCTTTAACGTCTGAGATCACACTGGTGATTGACAAGGGGCGGGGCTTAATGATGCAATTTGTATAATCGTGATCTATGGCTTCCCTCCAAGAGAACCCGGAGGAAAGATTTTAATAGTCGACAACCCTGATATTAATTACCTCCCCTCACATTGCAGAATGCAGAATACACCACAGACGCTGCTCTTCTTAAACATTCGCTCTGAAGGCTGCGGGGTGATATTTATACTTTCATCTTGTTTTCTTTTTCAGGCTTCTGTTAGTGATTTTTGCCAACGGCATTCGGATGGCAGCGGGCAGAGAGGTTTTGTGGTGACTCTCTGAGCTTTCTCTGCGCTGTGACATCACATGACCTGCTGAGAGTCTGTGTCCAGTTTGGGGAAGAGAGATGTTGAACAGTAGATCTGATAGCGGAGGGTGACTAAGAAACGTTCAGAGGTGTTGGGCAGGATCCAGGTTTAAGTACACAATGCGATTGTGAGTTCTCCGGCGCAGAAGTGAAATTCCGCACGTGCGATGGCAATTCCCGATCCCGGACTCTATCTTAACGGTTACCCACCCGCCCCACGTAAAACGGGACTGGTGCATAACACAGGATCGTACGTTAGTGCATAACCACGCCCTTACCCTCTTACCCTATGATTTAACTAACGTGTCTCGCCCCCCCCACCCCCACCCCCCACCATGCCTACACGCTGCACCCATAGCGGCATTGTCTCTCTCTATAGAGTAACAACCTCTGGCGTGACAACAGTGGGTGCAGCTTTCACAGGGCCTGGAGGAGAGGTGGGCTCGAGCACCCACACAGGTAAGCTAGCAGAGACTGTCAGCATCTGATGGCTTAGTAAGTATGAGAGGCATCTCTCATCCTTTTCATACCCTCCAACATGACCCATTCCATTACGTACAAATTACTCTGCTCCTGAGCTTCCAACTGTCAGTTACTATGGTAACCTCCTTTGTTGAAGAGGCAACTCGTTTTTTGAATATCAGTTATTTCATTTAAACCAGGGGAGTGACAGTTGGAAGCTCAGGAGCGGAGTATATTGTACCTAATGGAATGGGTCATGTTGGAGGGGCTACATAAATCGCGTCATTAAGCCTTGCCTCCTCACAGTAGTCTATGGCTTCCCTCCGGGTTCTCCCGGATGGAAACTTTCAATAGTCGTCAACCCTGATGTATGTATAGCTCCATGTATGAGTGTATGTATGTATAGCTCCATGTATGAGTGTATGTATGTATAGCTTCATGTATGAGTGTATGTTTGTATAGCTCCATGTATGAGTGTATGTATGAATAGCCCCATGTATGAGTGTATTTATAGCACCATGTATGAGTGTATGTATAGCTCCATGTATGAGTGTGTGTATAGCACCATGTATGAGTGTATGTATGAATAGCCCCATGTATGAGTGTATGTATAGCACCATGTATGAGTGTATGTATAGCACCATGTATGAGCGTATGTATATATGTATAGCACCATGTATGAGTGTATGTATGTATAGCTCCATGTATGAGTGTGTGTATAGCACCATGTATGAGTGTATGTATGTATAGCTCCATGTATGAGTGTATGTATGTATAGCTCCATGTATTATGCTGTAGCGTTCAGTACTCATACATGGTGTGCCAAGCGCTGTTTAAGCTATCATCCTCTAACAGCTTCTATATCGGGTAGGGGGTCCCACCCAGTTCCGCCAAGTTCCACCCATCCAGGCTTAGGACCCAGTCCGTGTTCCATGTCATGTGTTAATGCAGATTTGTGTTGTGTGAAGAATGTAGCTCAGAACCAGGTGAACACAGGGCGAGCTTTATTACATTCCAGTGCGGAGCCGGATCCAGTCCAGAAATTGGGAAACAGAGGTATAAACGGCTGGCATTTTGGGGTCACATCTGTCGCTACCCCAGCTGACGATGCCGACCAGGACGTACTTGTTCCTGACGCGGCAGATCAAGGGTCCCCCGGAGTCCCCCTACAGAGAAACCAAATGTCAGCCAATCACAACATGGAAAAAGTCAAGATGAGAGTCCACACTGTCCCCAAATGTGTAACAGACCCTCAGAATACATTGCAATAAAGG